>PVIW01000624.1:0-157132 GCA_004026585.1 Noctilio leporinus
GTATTCATATACTTGGTTCTGTGTTGGTTGTTGTTAGTTTTGTTCATTATTGTCCCGTAAGAGGTGAGATCATATGATATTTGTCCTTCACTGACTGGCTTATTTCACTAAGCATAATACTCTCCAGTTCCATCCATGTTGTTGCAAAGGGTACAAGTTCCTTCTTTCTTTCTGCTACATAGAATTCCATTGTGTATATATGTACCAAAGTTTTTTGATCCAATCATCCATTGATGGGCACTTAGGCTGTTTCCAGTACTTGGCTATTGTAAATAGTGCCGCTATGAACATAGGTGTGCATAGGTTCTTATCAAAAATTCTTGATATACTGTACATTGCCAAATTCACCATCAGAAGAAATATTATACCATTTTACTTTTCCATCAGCAATGAAAGGTATTTCCTATTTTACCTAAACTTCACCATAAATAGTTTTTTGAAAAATCTTTGATATTTTTTAGTATACTTAATTATCTTATTCTTTATTTATTTTATGACTACTGATATATACATGTGTTCATATATATAAAACTTTGGCTATTTGTATCTCTTATTTTTCAAATGTCTTTTTCACAACTTTGCCCATTTTTTATTATTGAGTGAATCTCTTAATAAACTTTAAGGATTGGGTATATTAAAGACTTTAAATTTTTTTCAGTCACATATATTGCAAATATTTCCTCAGTTTATTTTTTAATTTTGAAATTTTTGTGTAGTAAAGTCTATCAGTATTGCACTTTTGTATTTTCTTTTGCTTTTAGACTTGAAAAATCTCTTATACTTTTATATTTTTATCTTCTTAATATTACATTGAACTCTTTAGACCCTCAGGGATTCATTTTAATAAAGGTATGAGAGGAATTGTTTTTGTTCAAATAATAATACTGTGTCCACTGTTTTGTTCATTAAGTGATCTTGCCATTCACACCAATTTGAAATGTCACTTATCTTGGTATGAATATTTATATGTATGTTAGAGTCTATTTCTTGAGATTCTATATCTATAACTTACTCTCTCGTCACTAATGTGGTACATTATTCACTGAAGTTTATAATATGTTTTAATATTTGGAAGTAAAAGTTCCAACACAAAATTCTTTTCACTCTTCCTAATGATTTTAGAAATGATTTTTCAAACCTCAAAGTCTATTAAGATTTATATTAGAATTATTTGAAACATACAAATCACTTAGCACAGGATTAAATTTTTTAAATAGGTATGCCCTGGTTGATGTGTCTTAGTGGATTGAGGGCCAGCCTGTGAACAAAAGGACCTCCAGTTTGATTCCCCATCAAGGCACATGCCTGAGTTGCAGGCCAGGTCCCCAGTTGGGGACACTGGAGAGGCAACCACACATTGATGTTTCTCTCCCTCTCTTCCTCCCTTCCCCTCTTTCTAAAAATAAATTAATAAAATCTTTAAAATTAAAAATAAATAGTTGCTCTTCTGGACATCCATTCCAGTGTTGAGCGCTTAATCACCTTTCTGTAATTCAGGACAATTTTCATTAATCTATAAAACTAATCCAAACTTTCCAGGGACTGTTTCATAGCCCTATCTTTACCCCTAGTAAACCTGGTTATTGCCATGTATTGTCTATTAAAGCTAATGAAAATAATAATAATAATTTGGTTTTAAGTTTATTTTTGTTTAATATCCAGGTTGGCTTCAATATTTTATATCTAACATGAATTTCTGAATGTTCGAAACTCCAAACTTCTTTGATGACAATCTAATACATAAATAATAAATATTAAGTAGCTAAAAACTAAAGTAAAGTTACTAAGCATTTCTTAATTTGGAGAATTTTAAGAGGAACAAGTGGTATTTTAATTTTCTTTCTATATGTGATACTGGTAGCATTTTTTGTAATTTTAAAAATTTCTTTAACCACTGTAGTGTCCTATCTCATAATCTTTCTTAAGTTGCATTCATATAATTAGAAGGCTTTCCCAACAAGTAACTTTAAATATATTTGTCTCGTCTGGAGTCAGAAAAGTCTAAAACAATTAATAACCCAGAATGGGATGTGTAGCAGACCCAGCTTCCCTGAGGAACATCCTGTATTGCCAAACCCATAAAAGAACTTTCCAGGAATTGGGGTCCATAAAAGTCCAAGAATGAATGGGTTGTCTACTTCCCACATAGCTCAAATCCCCAGGCATCTTTGTGGACATACAATTTTGTGGTTTAAGAAACTTGTTAAATCATTGTTTCTAAAAATGTCTTCAAGTTTTAGACCACTGTTATATGTCTCTAGCAGAAACTGAATCATCTAGTAGTAAGGCAGAACATTCTTCAGGAAGAATATACATTAAAAGGGAATTCTGTAGTAAATGCAGTAGATCAAGTCCAAGTTGAAGTTTAAAAGGCCTCATTACAATGGGATTGCTGAGGGCCTTTAATATACACATGTGAATTGTGAATCTTAAGGAGAGAAATTAAGCTTTCAGCTTTCTCTAAACAATCAACAGAGATTCCCTTTTGTGAGTTACCAGCTCTCCAAAAAACCTTTTCAGGAGTGCCAACTATTGGGATAAAAGCCATCATCTGCCCATTAGAGTGTTTCCTATTTTTTCCACCAATTAAATAATAACTTTTATTTTAAATCATAAATTTTCCTATAAATAACACAAATGTAATTATATATTAATTGGATTCACAGTGGGTTTCATCTCTGAGCTTGGAACTAAACCCCGTCACTTACAAGCTTTATGTACTTTGTAAATCACTCAAACTTTCTGAACCTCTGTTTCCTCATCTATAAAATTAAGGAAATGATAGTATTTGATAGGACTTGTACAAAGATTAAAATGACAAATTTAAAGTTGACTTTTCAAGTAATAAAACAATCAGCGGCCTTTTTAACCACAAGCTACATACACACACACACACACACACACACACACACACACACACACACAAAGTTATAAAACAATCACATCTTGGCCCTGCCTGGTGGCACAGGGGATAAGGCATCAGCCTGCAAACCCAAAGGTCATTGGTTTGATTCCCCAGCCAGGGCACATAACCAGGTTGCAAGCCAGGTCTCCAGCCAGGTCCGTAGCTGGAGGCAGGTGGAAGGCAACCATACATTAATGTCTCTCTCCCTATCTGCCTCTCTCCCTACCCCTCTCTCTAAAAATAATTAATAAAATCTTTAAAATAAAAAAATTAAAACAATCACATCTATAATATTGGAAAGAGAATCCATTAAACTTGAGAGAAGAGGAAATCGTCCTTTGCACAGGAAACTGCGTGTGATGAAACAACTCTTTTCGTAAATTGGTTAATAAAATCCACAAGAAGCAATAAAAGTTGATGCATTTTTTTAATGAGAACATTGTTTTCATTCTGTTCCCCCCATACTCCAGTTCTATGTTGATTATTATATTAGTTCTATTGTGTTGTCTGTTCAAGCAAAACTCAAAATAATAGTGACTTAAGTAAGACAGAGGCTTGTTTATCTTCTATGGAAGTATCTGAGCATAAATTGAAGAATAATATTGTGTCAAAGCCTCAGACTCCTTCCTTCTAGTTGCTCTGCCAATACGTGGGTCATCTTCACCCCATAGTGGACCATACAGGAAAAGAGAAGAAAAAAGCAGTTGCACACATCATTCCTGCCCATGTCTTATTGGCAAAATTTAGATGTCACAACTACCTGCAAGGACAGCTAGTAGTGTGGATCTTTATTCTTGGTTGCCATGTGTCCAGCTGAAATGTGAAGGGTCTTTTATAAAAGGAAAAGAGAGAGAACAGACAGTGAAGGACCACTACAGCCATGTCTTTCAAGTCCAATTAGTTTAGGGTCCTGAAGATAAGGTAATTATTTGCATTAAATTTCAATATCAGTAAGCGCTTTTGAAACAACTATTATGCTCACTAACCTTGGGGATAGAAAGATTATGTGGCATGATGTTTACCCTTTTTATTAAATACCTCAATATAATTTCTTTCCTATCAGATAATCGGAGGTCTCTGATCTATTAATTTTCTAGTCAGTTGTGTTGCTGATAACCATCTCTGTTGATTCTTACTTTGATGAAGAGTTCACTTTGACTCAAATTAATCAGCATGACCTTTTCAACACATAGTAAAAACTGAATAGCTAATGATCAGATAGATAGAACTCACACAATTTACATTATTATAAATGCATTAGTAAGTTTATTAATGTAATTTTTAAAATAGATTTTGGAGATCTGTCCCCCAGGGATGGAAGGAACAAGAAAAGTAGTTAACAATCTCTTAATTTTTAAAACATTTTCATTAAACTTATTGGGGTAATACAATAAAATTATATAGGTTTCAAGCGTACAATTCTATAGTACATCATCATGTATGTTGATGTACTTAATAAACAATTAAAATTGTATATTAACACCCAAAGTCAAATCTCTTTCCATCACCATAGATTTGACACCCTTTACTAATCATATTGTCCTCTAATTATCACTGTTGAATAAAACTTTGTAGAAATGTTCAATATCTGTGCTGTTGAATGTGGCAGCCGCTAGAAACAAGTAGCTATTGAGCACTTCACATGTAGCTAATATGACTGAAAAAATGGATTTCTGATTTTATTTAATTTTAATTTAAATATCTACATGTGGCTATTGGCTACTATATTGGACAGCACAGCTTAATGCCATGTATCAAACTGGACATTTCTAAACTGGAAAAATACTGACAGATGTTGGGAAACTGAACTAAGTCCTAATTTGATGTAAAAATAACAAATCTATCAATATCTCTGAGAGTTATTATGGATGTGTGTATTGTTTAAATCCAGGGCATTAATGCTGACTGCCCAAATGAGGAAGAACAACATTATCTTTCATCCTTCTCAGAATCAAAAAGCCTTTATTTAGCATCATTTGTTCAGAGAATGGTCCATCATTCTAGAAAATGAAAATGATTCTGTAATAAATGAAAAGGAATACAATAACAAAGAGTGTTACATTTATTAATTTTCAACAGAGGGAGGAAGAATAGATTGCTTAGGTCCCTAATGAGACATAGAGCTACGGGAGGGCATACAGCACTGAGCTCTTTGAACATCAAGGGAAAAAAAATCATTATGAACTTTAAGAAACCCAACAGTTTTCTGAAAATAAATGCTCTATTGAAATACTGGAACTGCCTATTTGAAAAATGACTAGTAGGAAAGAAATACCTTCTACACACTAGTTTGTCATTTTTATGTATACTTATTAGTGAACCTCATATAAGCCTTTATTAGTGTTAGTCGAAAATTACTGGGAAGAAAAGAACATCACTCACCTTTCCATTCCAAATAAGTCTTCCAGTTCCTGTTTTTCAATTTGAGAAAGGCTGATTCTTTCAATCATCTATCACCAACTTGTCACAGATTTCACTTTTATCTGTCAGGTCAATTTTTTTTTAACTTAAAAATCTGATTTCCTAATAACCCTTTTTTGTGTTTATTAGGCTATACCAGTAGAATTTAAAAGTAGTTCTAATAGTCAATGAAATGATCAAGTCTTTTCCAAGATTAGGCAGAAAAGAATCTAAAGAAAGAACCTGTGGAATAAGATTAAAGTGCTTTATATATTTGAGAGAAATGGAACTAAGATATGAAACTTCAGCAATCTATTATCCCATCCAAATATCCAAACCAGAGTTACTTTACAGTGATTTTTAACCAGCAATAGACAAATGGTGTTCCAATTTTAAAGTTTTATTGTTCCTGGAAGCCAGAAAATCAACAAAGTTACCTTTTAAAGCTATGTTCATATTTACCTCCCATGAGATTAAAGATCTATGAGAGCAGGATTTTGAGTATTATGTTCACTGCTACATACCCAGCTCATGGTGGGCATTCAGTAAACACTTCTTTTTTACTTTGAGAATATATTCAGTGGCCCCCATGATGAGAAGAGTCTATTCCCCTACTAAAATGTAATCAACATCACTTAAAATGATCCCACAATCAATGCACCACCAAAAATGAGAACTGAAATCACCACTTTTGTTTATAAGATAGGCTTGCAGACAACCCCAAATATACTTGTATTTTTAAAACATTTTCATTGAAAGAAAATACAAAATTTTAAAGTTCTTATAAAAAATATGTGTGTGGGTCACAATGGTCTGGGATTCCAGTTTGAGAAATATCATCCTAGGCCATGCAGGAAAGAGCTAATCTTAGAATATTCATTACAATGGTAATGAAAGCAGAAATGTGAATAGAAAACTTGAAGTAGACTTTGTGGGAATAGCTATGAGTGCCAACAGTACTGGAATGGTAATGTTTAGTATTAAATGCTATTTCTCCATGGAGATATGAAATCATCCACTACACTGGTTCATTAATCTTTAGCATTTATAAAAACTATTTCACAATAATATTAATAACTCTATTCAGGCTCTGTCCATTCCAGACCTAAACAAATACAAAAATTATTGGTACATATAAGTTTTCACACCACTAAAAAATAATGCCTAACAGAGAAGAACTTTTAAAGCATCCTCTTTTTCTTGTGGAATTCCATTTTTATAAGTTAGAAATTTTTAAAAATCAAAGTGATAAGATATAATAAAATTGGATATCTGTTTACCAACAGAGTTAAAATACACATAGTGAGATTAAAAAGACAATTCACTTGTCCAGGGCATTTTGTAAATAGCACATTTAAATCAAATATCTATTAAAATACATGTATATTAGAGTATGTTGAAGTATTAAACTTCAAATGGTTGAATTTAACAATAAAAGGCTCACTCAAGTAATCGAAAGACGACTCACAAAAATTGTATTAAGACATCTGAAAATAGAACCCTTCCTACTTTTCTTTTCCTCTAGCTACTGGGTCAGTAAAAATCAGGAAGAGACTGAGAATTATGGAATGATGCTCAATTTGAAGAAATCATTTTCCCTATAAAGTATGTCTTTTTTCCCCTCAATTTTGGGGGAGAAATAAATGAACTAACTTAGAAGGTGTAGGAAAAAAGTTACCTAAGTGCTTAACTAGGATTATTTTCTTTTCATCCTGATTTTGGACCTAAAGTACACCTAAAAGAGGATAAGCATGCTACACTGGAAAAATCTGAGACTCCCAGGTCTCCCTTTTCTCTCTGTCACATACTAATTTGGGGAACTTAAGCTAGGAATTTTACTACTCTAGGCCTCAATGCTTCCAGAAACAAAATGGAAAGATATAATGACATCTTTCTAGAAGCATAGAACTGTATCAAATGAAATTTTAAGGAAAACTTACAAGGTAGAAAATTTTTTAGTTCATAGACCTCTTTAATAAAGTTAGAGTTATCAACCTACAAGAAATTACACCATCCCACATCAACTTGTCTTTATAATATGCATTTGATTACTTGGAATTATTTAGATTAGTTCATAGAGAATACTTACTATAAACAAATAATAGTCTAAACCCATTAGCTTTAGGATTTGTAAATAACAGCAATATTTGTGAGATTTTGGAGTGATAATATGAACATAAGTTACAAAAAGTACAGATAGACCATTATTGGCTTTTAGTTGCTCACTGTTTCTTAGAAAACCAACTGCTTAATTATAAGGGTTTAGTTTTAGTTTTCTTTGCCTGTTTGTTTGTTTTCTTTTTCACTACATGTATAATAACCTAAAGTCAGTGTAGGCTGGACTGACTTTGAACATGTGCTACAATTTTTAAGTGCATTCAGATAGAACATATATGAATTAATTGCCAAATAACTCATACACCAAATTGATGTTATTAATTATTGTTCTTAATCGGCCATAAAGAATTTCATGTCACAATTACTTTTAAAGCATATCTTTAATTAAATCCAAATTAATAAAGGGGGAAGATGGAGTGGCAAAAAGTAACTAATGTATAACAAGGCAATAAAGGAAACAAAAAGAAACTAGAAGAGGATGGTACATAAGGAAAAGAACAAAAGTATATAGTTTTGATCCAAACATACCACTAAGTTTTTATTAAATAGTTCCTTCTTTGGGTTCACCTCACTTATTAATAGGCCTTTGATTCTAGGGTACAATCGAATTCTAAACCACTTATTGCAGAATTTTATTTTATTTTCATTCTTTAGAATCATTGCACCTGATTGTTCACTCTCTGTTTTCTGAGCTTTTTATTCTAGAGATTTTTGGCAATAATTTCTTTTCCAAATAGTGATTCTTGTTGGTCTTCATATCTCATTTATTTCATCAATGATGTTTTCCTTATAAAAGTTTCATGAACTTCTATAATTTGGTCTTATCTTTTTTCTTAATCTCTTGAATTCCATTTTCTTCAAAAGTAAAATGTAATCTATTGCATGGGAGAGCATGGGGGGTGGGGGATAGGACAACTGTAGACCACCAACTTACACCATACAACAGAATAAACTCAAGATGGATAAAAAACTTAAACATAAGCCATGCCACCATAAAAGTCCTAGAGGAAAACATAGGCAGTAAAATTATACATATTCCATGCAGCAATATTTTCACTAATATTTCTCCAAGGGCAAGGGAAATAAACAAACAAATGGGACTATGTGAAACTGAAAAGTTTCTGCTCAGCTAAAGAAAATATCAACAAAATGAAAAAGGAACCAACTGTATGGGAAAAGGTATTTTCCAATGATACCTTAGACAAGGGTTTTATCTCCAAAATATATAAAGAGCTTATACAACCCAACACCGGGGAGACAGAAGACCCAACTGAAAAATGGACAAAGGATCTGAACAGACACTTCTCTGAGGCAGACATAGAGAGCCCATAAACACATGAAAAGATGCTCAACATCACTAGCCATCAGAGAGATGCAAATTAAAACCTCAATGAGATGCCACCTTACACCTGTCAGAATGGCAATCATTAACAAATCAACAAACAACAATTGCTGGCAAGGATGTGGAGAAAAGGGAACTCTCATGCATTGTTGGTGGGAATGCAGAACGGTGCAGCCACTGTGGAAAACAGTACAGAATTTCTTCAAAAAACTAAAAATGGAACTGCCTTTTAATCCATCAATTCCACTGCTAGGATTATACCCTAAGAATCCTGATATACCAATTCAGAAGAACCTATGCACCCCTATGTTTATAGCAGCACTATTTACAATAGCCAAGTGCTGGAAACAGCTGAAGTGCCCATCAGTGGATAAATGGATCAAAAAACTTTTGGTACATTTACACAATAGAATACCACACAGCAGAAAGAAAGAAGGTACTCCTACCTTTTGCAACATGGAACTGGAGAGTGTTATGCTTAGTGAAATAAGCCAGTCAGTGAAAGACAAATACCGTATAATGTCCCCTAATACAGGAAACTAATGAACAAAACAAACAAGCAAAATAGAACCAGAGGCATGGAAACAAGGAACAGACTTTCAGTGTGCCAAGAGGAGTAAGGAGGGGAACAGTTTAGTCAAGGAGCTAGTATCAATGACCTGTGGACATGGACAACATGTGAGACAACATAGGAGCAGGGATAGCAAGGGTGGGGCAGGGGAGAGCAGTGGGGAGGAAATGGGATAAATGTAATAAAACAACAATAAATTAATTTTTTTAATAAAATAAAATAAAAAAGAAATAGACACAAATACAGTCATTGTAGGGGATTTTAATCCACTGTCAAACAATGGATAGACCTTCCAAGCAAAAAGTCAATTGAAATATTGCAGAATTGAATGACACTCTAGATCAAATGTAATAAAAACAGCCTGGTACTGGCATAAGATCAGACACATCAATCAATGGAACAGAATAAAGAGCCTAGAAATAAACCCATATCTCTATTGTCAATTAGTATTTGACAAAGGGTGTCTTGAGCATACAATGGAGTAACAAATAAATGGTGTTGGTGAACTGGACTTGGTACATCAAAAAAATGAAACTAGGCCACCAACTTACATCATACATCAGAATAAACTCAAAATAAATGAAAGACTTAAATATAAGTCACGATACTGTAAAAGTCCTAGTGGAAAATATAGGCAGTGCATTTCAGATACCACCTGTTCCCCATAGCAATATTTTTGCTAACGTATCTCCTAGGGCAAGGGAAATAAAAGGAAGAATATAAACAAGTAGAACTATATCAAATTAAAAGTATTTTGCACAGCTAAAGAAACCAGCATCAAAATGAAAAGGGAACTGACTGTATGGGAGAACATATTTGCCAATGTTGCATCAAACAAGGGTTTTATTTCCAAAATATATAAAGGACCCATATGACTCAATACCAGGAAGACAAATTGCCTTCCTGGCATTGAGTCATATGGGTCCTTCATATATTCAAGGAGAGGACCTAAATAGATACTTCTCCATATGGCCCACAAACATATGAAAAAATGTTTAACATCACTAGCCATCAGAGAGATGCAAGTTAAAACCACAGTGAGATACCACCTCACACCTGTTAGAATGGCCATCATTAACAAATCAACAAACAGCAAGTGCTGGTGAGGATGTGGAGAAAATGGAACCCTAGTGCACTATTAGTGGGAATGTAGACTGGTACAGCCACCATATGGGAATTCCTTAAAAAACTAAAGATGGAACTACCTTTTGACCCAATGATTCCACTGCTAGAGAAAGGGAAAAGGATTTGAGAAACATTTAAGAATGATGGGTACAAATGACAGATATGTGAATACTTTCTTTTCTATTTTGTGAATATTTTCTTAAGCCCAACAAAATTAAAAGTAGCTTTACTCTCATCATTCATATAAAATAGAAATAATTGTATGCCATTTAAGGATAGAACTTATGATTTTAAGTAAAAACAAATATATTAAAATAGGTTTACTCATTACAAGTCTCTCTCTATGTTTCCTTTAACCATCAAGATAGGTTTCCATCCTTTACCCCCTCCTTATTTTTGTAAGACTCTAACATATTTTTTATTTAATTTTAAAATTTTTATTGTTTTATGAGGGAGAGAAGGAGAGAGATCCATTTGTTGTTCCACTTATTCATGCATTCATTGGTTGATTCTTGTATAGGCCCAGACCAGGGATTGAACCTATAACCTTGGCGTATCAAGATGATGCTCTAACCAACTGAGCTATCTGGCCAAGACATTTTTATTTTCTTTAAGCATAGGAAGTTCATGGGAGATCCAAAAGCATTTTCTAAATCTACTTGAGAAAAGAAACATTTTTTGGTTGCATCTGAATGTTCTAGGCAGTTAAAATGGGACAATTTTGTGGATGGAAAATTGGAAAGGTAGAAAATGTCTCTAATGTTATTGTGATTACTGAAATTAAATTTATTATGTGACATGTCCTTCTAAATAAACAAT
This sequence comes from Noctilio leporinus, assembly GCA_004026585.1. NCBI lineage: Eukaryota > Metazoa > Chordata > Mammalia > Chiroptera > Noctilionidae > Noctilio > Noctilio leporinus. Next base: position 11,281 of record PVIW01000624.1, read on the forward strand.
GCTATGCCCTGAAGAACAGTGTTTTCGTCTTGTCTTGGCAGTGGACATACATTAGTCATTCAGGTCACGGCCATGTGATTCAGAAGTGATCTGTATTTGATTGCACTTTTATATTAACCCCCGAATTGCCTGATGATTTTTGAATTATTATTCTTCCCCTCTACAAAATAAATGTATGCATATTAGAAAAGTTCAGAAACTATAAGAAAATATAAAGAGAAATTTATTGTTATGATCCTTTTAGGTTATTTCTAATTTTTGCTCTGATAAATTATGTAATGAATCTCCCTGGGTAGATAGATCTTTGTGTTTCTTCACTGATTAATTTCTTGACTGCCAAGCTATTGAATTATTACATGAGACCCTTTATATGTTCTCAAATTGCCATCCAGAAAAGTTGTGCTAACGTGGATGTGTAGCAGCAGTATAAAATAATAGCCCAAGCTTGAAAGCATTAAATGTGATCTTTGCTCAGTGCCTGTCAATTTGAACTATGAACAATGGTATATTTCATTGTTTAAATTTTAATTTCTTTGAATGCTAGTGAAGTTCAATAGTGTTCTATCTTTACTCACTGTATACAGCAGTAGTCTGAAGATTTTTAATTGGGGCCATGTTTCTAGTTTATGTGACCATTTGCTATTGTGGGGTCGCGCTCCTTTAAACAGTTGCCAAAAATGCCTTCCACGAGCAAGGACACAGCCTACCCCAGATCGTCACTTGGCCTTTGCTGTTTCCTTCTTTCTGACTTCCTTCAGAAATACACGAAGTCCTCCATGATGTTTCATTCAAAGTTGTTTTGTTATACATTGTTGAGATGCTGTGGAACTTAAATTTTGTTTATATCTATTAGCCAATAGTAAAATCGATTATAGTATATCATTTCACCGCAGTACCAAGGACCTATTGAGGACATTAAATGATGACTTACTGTATCTGCAGCAAGGTCTGGACTGCCTGAGAAACTGCTTGGAGGGCCTTTGTCAGTAACTCAAGCACCCTTAAAAAAGCAGTAAGAATCGGGGAAGCTTCTTCCTTTAAGTCATTGCTGTCCCTTCCACTGGATGCCCTGAACTGTTTCTGTGACAGAGGAGAGCCTTCCTTCACTGCCATTTGTATGTGGTTCCCCACCTCTGCCAGTGAGGCTGATGCACTGTCCTCAGATCACCAAGCATCTGAGGGCTTTATCACCTCCCAAAGGGTTTTTGACCTCAAAAGAAGTCAGAATTCAAGGCCAACCTCTCAAAGATCCACAGTCAAGTCTAATTATCTTTTTTCCTTCCTGATTCTATTTGTTTAAATCTCAGGCCAGAAAAAGCAATTCTCTCTCTTTCTATGTCAAAGGAAAACAATAAATGGACAAGTATTTTTCAAACCTGCTATTCCTGTTACAAACTTGTGTGTCTTTAGAAGAAATGAGGGGGTAAATGAAGAAATTGAAAGGACCAAAAAAAAAAAAGCCAACATTTCATAATATCACCTCTTAACAATAAAGACTTAGATATATTTCTATATGCATGAATGAAAAATGTTTCATTATACTAGTACTTGGAAAAGTGCAAATTAAAGTGAAATATCATATTTCACCTATAAGTTTGGGGAAAAATATTGAACAGACCCATAGAACTTATTACTGGTAGATGTGGGAAAAGGTATATACTCTGATGCATTGCTATTAGTTTGAAATATTTCAGCCTTTAAAAGGAGCTATCTGGAGATCTATTACAATTAAAAATACAAATCCCCTTTAACAGTAATTTTGCTCTTAGGAATCTGTACCACAGATATGAAAGCCAGTTTGTGAGAGAATGCTTATAGAAATGATTACTACATTTATCTGAAGAGTTTAAGCATGGAAACAAAATGCAAGACTGTCAATAGACAAATAGCTGAGAAATACATCACATAGGAGAATATTATGATACCCTTATAAATAACCAAGAGATATATCAGATAAATTAGAGAAGTCTCCAAGAGATATTATTGACTGATAAATCAAGAAGCAGAAAACTGTACATAAAATCATATTTTTGGAGAGAGAGGAAATTCTGTATATGTATATATGTCAGCGTAGCATTATATCAATGCAAAGAAAATTACAAATTGATGCATTGCACCCACTGGAGTGATTCATACCAAGTTATTAATATGGAGTATCCTGGAGATGGGTGGAGGAGATGATAAAAGGGGTGCAGAAAAAAAATTATAAGAAATCTAAGCCCAAAGGAAAAACAATATATTTGCATTTTTAAAATCTATGAAATGAGCCCTGGCTGGTGGCACAGTGGATAAGGTGCCAGCCTGCGAACCCAAAGGTCTCTGGTTCAATTCCCAGCCAGGGCACATAACCAGATTGCAAGCCAGGTCTCCCACCAGGTCTGTGGCAAGGGGTGGGTGAAAGACAACCATACATTGAAGTTTCTCTCCCTCTCTGCCTTTCTCCCTTCCCCTCCATCTAAAAATAATAAATAAAATATTTTAAGTGTCTTTTAAAAAAATTAAAATCTATGAAATGATTATATTTGTATTTCAGTAAAATTATATGAGTGTGGTTAACACTTTTTAAAAGTATAAAAGGCTTCTTACTGGGTATCTTATTAATAACTGCATTCCTAAAAATTGATGTAAATCCAATATAATAATAGTTGGCTATAAAATATCATATAACAATCTAGAACACAGTCAAGAGGAAATTTATTTTACTTTGCTTTATATCAAGGCTATTAAGTGAGTTAAGGCTAAAAAATAGTTGGTCATCATTTATCATGATGCTAGCTAATACTATGTGTATGTCAGAGGTCAGAGCGAACTATAGACATTTTTTTAAAGGTACCATAAATAAAAAGTATGATATAGAAGTCTCTGACCAAAACTTTGAAATGTAAAAATCTTTAGTAAGTAAACTTTTGTAGCAGAAATGGAATGGCATTTATAGAACTGATTCAAATTAAATGATTTATAGGTTTTTCATAATGATAAAACTGAAATGTTGATTAGGAATTTCAATCATAAGCATTAGGTTAAACCAGTCCTGAGGTTAATTTCAGATTTCCTGGGCACTCAAAAAAAAGATGTGGTTAGACTTTCTGAGTTCACTGACCTTTTCAATGAAGATATCACTTGTCAAATAAGACACAAAACGGCGGACAAAACTTGAGCTTGACAATGATTTAACTTTGAATTAAATGTCCCTGGCTAGAGACGACAATTTTAAAAGAAAATGGTACTGAGAACAGAGCCTTTTAAAGATAAAAGAGCATGCACATTTAAAAAATAATAACATGCACTTTTGAGCCTGTGGAACAGAAAGACTGAGAGACAGAACTAAACTATGAATCAGAGGGATGTGATTTTAAAAGGATCCAAAATGTGTCATTTCTTAAATTTAAAAAAGATAAGGTTCAGTATCCAAAATTTACATTCTCCTTTGTTGTATAATTCCTCTTTTTCTGCAATCCCTACTTGCAAGACTGTTTAATGAGTGTTTAGCAGGGTATAAAGTGTGATGGGAGGCCAATAGACACCTTTCCTACTGTTCTGCTATGGGACGACTCCACCCTCTTACTGACTTGAAATTCTCAACAATGGGTCATCTGTTTCTCTTTGGAGACCATAAGACATTATATGTATTTGATGGTTGAAATCATCCCTCATGTCTGACAAAAACCATTTCTCAGCTTTAAAAAGGTCTTTTTTTCTTTTCTTTTTTTTTTTAAGAGAGAGAGAGAGAGGAAGGGAGAGAGGCAAAGTGGAAGAGAAACAACATATGGTTGCCTTTCACCTGCCTGCAGCTAGGGACCTGGCTTGCAACCCTAGTATGTGCCCTGACTAGGAGTCAAACCAACGACCATTGGCTTCTCAAGCCAACCCTCAATCCCCTGAGCCACACCAGCCAGGACAAGAGAAGACTCTTTTAAGTGAACATTCTAACTTGCGTATCAAGAAAAATGGAAGAGAATAATACCACCTGTTCTAGGACAGCCAGTATTACTTAAAGCCAGCTTTCTAATGACATATTAAGCTTGTCCACATCAAACAGTCCTCAAGAGACCACTGAACCCCCATGGAGGTGAATGGGTTGTGGATATCTTCTACTTTTCTCTGGCGCTAGTAGGAAATAGGTAGGAAGGGTGTTCAAATACCACTATAATTCCTTCAAATGAAGCTCCAGTAGGTAATTTCCATTTGTAAGGTTCATCTTTTGGTAGCAGCAACTCCCCTGCAGTATAACAGGCCTGTACAGCCCTAGAATTGGGGAAGCAGACCTCATGATACTTCATGATCAAAAATCAACTTCATTTTTTTCCATTGCCTTTCAGTGGGAGTAGGTATTTCCCTGACCTTGGACAAATTTAGGCCAAGTTCCACAACTTTGCTTGTTACCTTTAGGTAACCAGTAGTTTTTAGTAATTTCTAGGCAAATATATAGTCTTAATTGAGTAACTAATACGCTTAATCAAGTAAGATAATCAAAACCTCGTGAATTTGGAAGGTTAAGCTGCCTCTCCCTAAATTTGGACCTCCTAGGAAAGGAAGAGGGAAGGAGACCAGTTCCTTCTCTTCTGGGAGACTGCTAACCAAGCTTATTTCCGTTGGAGGCATGTGGTTTGAAGGAGAAACAAACAAACAGACAGATTTTTCTTGGCTGACACCATTTCTTTTCTCACTGAGCACCTTTCACTAGGTCTTCTTGGCAGCCAGTCACAGGTAATTTCACCCACATCCTTTTTCTGAGAATGAAAGCAATTTTCTTGTCAGTCCTTTACAACTTTTCCCGTCCCCCTAGGATCTGGCATATATCTGCACTTTCCTTTTTCTCTGTTCTCACTTCCCTTGGACAGGATGAATGCGTTCCACAGCTGGAAGAACATCTATATGCATGCACACCTCTGCCTTTTCAGAGGATGGTTCCAAACCCACCCTGGGAAAAAAAACAGCTCTCTCCATAGTCTCCTCAAGTCTCCTAATCCATTTATAATCTTATTTGGAAGAGTGATTTCAGCATCATAAAATGAGGTTTAATCCATCTCTTTTGCAAGTCATATAGGTGGCCTCACATTGCCTGCTGGTGTGGAGCATTTCTCATCTGGTAAACATAGCCAGAACTGACCTAAAATAATGACATTTAAATAATTTTTCATCCTTGTTTAATAAGCAAAATTCTTATTAAGCAGAGTTAAATTTTAATACCTGTTGATTATACTTTGATGTCTGTATGTAGGACAGTTTGGTATGTTTTGAAAAAAGATCTTCATTAGACTTAGCCTTCATATTACACTGTTCTGCATTTTTAATTCTATTTTGTCCAATGACCATGGGGCAACTGATTTAATCTCAATGAGGTTGGTGATGGCTTATAATTGTTCTCCATAGGTGCCTTCTCTACTTTAGTTAACAGCTAGCAATATTATGGCAAATTATGTGGTATCTCCTTTATCTGGAAATAATATAGAAAAAGGGATAAATTATAAAATATAGCAAGACATTTTAATCTATATATTTTTCATTATTTTTGTTTCCAACAGATGAAGGGAAAGAAATACAGCACAGAAATATCTTGTCTCAGTAGTGGAGTTATGCACCCACCATGGCTGGTGTTATGTTCAAGCTTCTGTTCATTGGGCAGAGAGGGTTAACAGGCCAGCAGGGCAGAGTCCCGAGAATGGATAGCACCCAATGATGGCACTCATCTGCAGGAGCTCTGTTCCTGGTCATTATTTTTTCTTTGCATCTCTTTCCCCTACGTGCTACCCAGTGCCTACGGGTCTGGAGAACTGGTGGCACTGCCTCTCAAATTCTTTGATGTACGGGCTGCCTCCAGTGCTCAGTGTTCCTCCCTGATTCTAACTCTAACTCTTTGAAAAATGAGCAGACAGGGAATTAAACAGAGTTAAGGATCATTTATCTTAAACCTACTTTGAATATTCATTAAGTTCATATTGATCACTTTTAGACTTCAGCCCACAGGAAAAATTTCCCCCCCATGGTGATTAGCTATGAATTAATGGTTCTCAAATTTTGCTGCATATGAGAATTGCCTGGGAAGCTTTTAAAAATTCTGACATCCAGGGCATATCTCAAACCAATTAGTGTACAACTACTGGCAGTGAATCTCAGGCATCAATAGAGATTTTAAAACTCCTCAGGTGATTCCAATATAGAGCCAAATTTGAGAACCAGAACCACAATGTAAATGACTCTGGGCCATGGTGGGAGCAAAGAAGGGATACTTACTGAAGTTGCTCCTAGCCCTTATAGATGGCAGTCAGTTAACGTTATGACTGTGTCCTGCTTTCAAAAATCCAACAAAGGTAAAACAAAATTTATAAAATAAGGCTGTGTGAGTTATATAACAATATCTTTTCTTTTTAAAAGGATTCACCAAAGTCTCCTTAAAATGGTAAATGTGAATAGTCATTACATGCACAAAAGTGGCATGTAGTGTTTTAGGAAAACATGCCTAGCCTGCTATTACCTTAACCAATCACCTATCAAACCTGAATTTGTTATCTCCCCCAAATTAGATCACTCCCCTGCCTTTGACAATTGTGCCAATAATGAAACATTTACTCTCCCTGGTCTTAACAACAGAAACATGTTTGCCTGCATTGTTTTATTTTATCTATCATTCTTACTAATGAAGTCCTATAACTATGTTTTTAAATTAAATGTATTGAGATAACATTAGTTAATAACATATAAACTTCTAAATTAAATATATTGAGGTAACATTAGTAAATAACATATAAACTTCAGATATAAAATTTTGTATCTGAACATACATATCTGTATGTTCCATTATGTGCTCACCACCCAAAGATTAATCTCTTGAACATCCCTTTTAAACAATTTTTATATTACCATCTTAATATGGGCTCACTTTCATTCCAAGATTATTATTAAAGCTTCCTAATGTGACCTTCTGCTCTCAATATGAGTTAATTTTCATAAAATTCAACTTCTAATATGTTCAGTTCTTTACAAAAATCTTCACTAGTTTGCAGTCACATTTAGAATAAAGCTTACACTCCTTAGCCTGGCCTATGGCCCTTCCGCAACTTGACTTTATATCCATCTCTTCCACTTCTCCTATGGTAGATTTACTCTGTTCACTTCTATGTCTTTTTGTCAATATTTTCTCTTAAGAATATATTCTTCCCTATGTCCATCCTAGTCTTACTGTATTCTCTTTTAGGCCTCAATCAAATCCACTGTTCTGCAGGAAGTCTTCTGGGCCAGGCAAACTCTATCTGTGGAAATATCTTTCTCAATCTCTCTCTCTCTCTCTCTCTCTCTCTCTCTCTCTCTCTCTCTCTCTCTCTCTCTCTTTCTCTCTCTCCCTCCCTCTCTCCCTCCCTTTCTCCCTCCCTCCCTCATTATTCACTATCATGTGCCCTTTCTAGTGCCATCTTTTCATTATTGAGTTTCCGTGTATGAAAGTCCCATCTGCCCATCCATAGCGTAAGCTCCTTGAGGGTAGACACCTTCAGCACTTCCACCACACAGACTAACACTGTGTGAGCCACAAAACAGATGTTCAGTAAGCATGTATTGAACACAACATTCAATAAAGAATACATACAAATGCCACTAGTATCGGTCATGCTTCCTATATAAAGAATTCCTCTTTGTTTATCTTGCCTACGGGTGGGGCTCTATGTAAATTCTCATGACAGGCTTGGGATAAGAAAAGAGCCAAAGCCATGAAGCTTATTCATTGTATTCTGATCTTCTGAATTGTATTCCTATGTAAAAAGCATAATCATTCACAGGAAGAAAAGCAATCTTCTGCTAACTTCTGCCTCTGTTACTAGAAAATTAGTTGTTTATCGGAGCAATACACCTGATCTTGTCTAATTCCTAGTGGTTTTGATAAATTCTATAATTAAAAGCCATGTGTTGGAGGCTTGTGCTTTTATTTTAGTCAATACAGCATCTTAATTTTAAAAGATTATTTCCATTAATCAGGTTATCTCAGAAGCTTTCCAGATCTGTTATACAAGGTCTGTCCCAAAAGTATCAAGCCAATGTCAATCTAATTAAAACATTTTGCGTTGCCAATACTTTCAGGATAGACCTTGTAATTTGTAGCTGCCAATGAGAGAAACATTTGAGTAGATATTTCCTAGAATCACAGAACAAAACTGTTCATACAGTGATAGAAAGAATTTGACAAGTGAATGTACAACATGTGCCAGTTTATTTTTCTTTCAGTTTTTTAAGATGTTAAACCCCCATGTAGGCATCAGATTTATTTTTGTGCACTCATTTCCTGGGGATAAACTTATATATATATATATGTATATATATATATATATATATATGTATATATATATATATATACATATACATATAATACATATAATATATGTATTATACGTATATTATATATATATATATATACATATATATATATAGTTCACTTGTATGGTTTTAAGGATCTAAGATATATCCTAAACAATGAGAGGGTGAGTCTTAAATACAAAACAGAAACTCTATAGGAATTATGTTCTCTTCTATGTACTATTCCTCAGGTATGTTTCATCCAGTACTTGATAATAAGTAAAGTTTTCATTGTTCAAACCAGTAAGGTCAATCATCTACTTGGATTTAAAACCCAAGTTCATCCTTGTCTAGCTTAGTCCTTGGGTAATGATTTAACCTCAGGTTCTCAAGTTTCTTGATAAAATGAGTGAAATATTTTATTTCCATTTGAAGGATACATACACAAACCCATGCACCATGTCTTTGTGTGTGTGCATGTGTGTGTAATTTCTTTGGATAGAATGTGTACTGTTTCTTTTAGGGGAGATAGATCCATTAACTTCTCTAAACCACTTAAAACTAGGGCAAAGAAAAGCACTAATCTAAAATGTTCATTATAGGTTGGGGGAAGTGGATGCATAGAAAAATAAAGGAGTATGCAGTGTTAAAAAAAAAAAAAAAAAAAAAAGAACCATCTCAAGGCAGAAGACCCAGAGTACAGAGTGAACAGGTATGGAGGCCAATGAGCAGAAGAGAAGGACAGAATCTTCTCCCAGGGTGGAGGGCCCTACAGCTGGGAACAAGAGCCCTGTCTTCTGGCTATCACTCTACACACCAGACACACATTAGAAAAGAATATTGAGGAAATTAGTCCCAACATAGAACAGGTTAATGAACACAAATTCTCAAGTTCCAGGACTTGCCTGTTTCTCCACTGACATTACTAAATCATTCAAGAGCCAGTAATGAGTTCCATAAAATTGCTCTTCCTTTTCTCTCTTCTCCCCTCTTGTTCTCTGAATGTATAAAAAAATACAATAAAGAAGCTCAGGGTTTTTGTTCTGAATAGTCTCAATGGTCTTTGAATAGACCCATTTTTCAAGGATGGAAACAAAAAGGAACCCTAACTAAAGGTTGGTTTTACAATTCAAAATTAATATAGTTGTCAAGAGTATTAAATGTGATGACTTATTTGAAGGGCTTAGGCAGGGTGGGCAACTTGGTCCCCTGAGGAAATGAAGTCCCCATCAAGCAAAAATCACTTGCTCTCTTTGCAGAAGAAATATGACACACCCCTGGCAGGTGGCACAGTGGATAAGACATGGGCCTGTGAACCCAAAGGTTGCTGGTTTGATTCCCAGCCAGGGCACATACCAGGTTGCAAACCAGGTCTCCAGGCCAGGTCTGTAGCTGGAGGCAGGTGAAAGGCAACCATACATTGATGTCTCTCTCCCTCTCTGCCTCTGTCCCTTTCCCTCTCTCTGAAAATAATAAATAAAATCCTTTTTTAAAAAAAGAAATATGACACAAGTGTTTTCTTTTCCCATTCATAGCCCCAGGAAAATTAATGCTCACATAGGTGGGTTATGGGAATCTAGAGTATCAGATGCCAAGATTTCTAGCAGTGGAGAGCTTGGCTCTCCAGAGTACTCAGCAACTTTTGGTGGGAGGCGAGCGCCAACATGTTTCATGGACAAATCTAAAGAAAATGGTACATCAGGGCCTGTTAAGGCTACAAATTTGTTGAGGTCCACCTGGGGAAACATTAGTGCATGGAGTCCCATACAGGCCAGGCCAAGCCTGTAAGACCTGACAAAGCTGGGTATATACAGGCCTGTATGCTCCAAGGGGGGCCCTGGGTATGAATCCAGCCTGTTGTACTCACAGCAGATGTTAGACCTTAACACACATGTAATCTTACGCTCCCTAAAATTCTATGGGCCACTTGGAGTTCTTGGGGTTACCTTATCTAACCATAGCCTGAAGCAGGTAGTTGAATTCCTTCTATTGTTATCCAAACTTAACAACTTCCTTTCTTTTGAATACTGTTCTTTTAATGATTTGTGGTGTGTAGTGCATCTCTAACCTTGTGTATTCAATAAAAACTTTTAGGGGTGGGCCATCGAGGCCTTTGTCAATCAGACACTGGTCAGCCTTCTCTCTCGTATCACAAGCTGCCTGGGAAGTTTCATTTCATCTGAGGCACCAAGGGATCTCTGCGGGCCTGGGGACCCCCACGCAGTTCCACCTGATGATGGTCCAAAATGTGTTCCAGTGACTCAGCAATTTCCTCCTTAGCATCTGTTATCTGCAAATAGTGGCCAGGCTCAGCAGGTCTTGGGACCTTCAATTTCCTCCCAGCAAGTTCCTTCACAAGCACAAAAACTTGTCTCCAATGCCCTGGCTGGTGGTACAGTGGATAAGGCACTGGCCTACGAACCCAAAAGTTGCTGGTTCAATTCCCAGCCAAGGCACATAACCAGGTTGCAAGCCAGGTCTCCAGCCAGGTCTGTAGCAGGAGGCAGGTGAAAGGCAACCATACATTGATATCTCTCTCTCTCTCTGCCTCTCTCCCTTCTCCTCTCTCTAAAAATAATATAAATAAAATCTTTTAAAAAACAAAAGAAACTTATCTCCAACCATAAACCAGTTCCAAATCTGAAGCAGAAGCAATTGCAGGCAAAGTGCCTCTCATCCTGTCTCCAGGCCACTGAATAATATGCAAAAGAGTGAGTGGCCCAGCTACCAGCCCCAGGAATAAATTCTGAAAAGGAACTGACATCAAAAAAGAAAAATTAAAAATTAAAAAAAACAGACAATGGACTTTGGAAAATTTTGAAATTTGTCATCCTCTGGTAAAGGAAAGTTTGCAAATGTTTACCTAGTGAGAGAAAAACAAAGCAAGTTAATCCTGGTTCTGAAAGTCTTGTTTAAAGCTCAACAGTAGAAAGTAGGAGTTGAGCATCATTGAGAAATAGAAATGCAATCCCAATTTAGGCAATCTAATACTCTCAGACCATGTGGTTAATTCCATAATGCCACCTTTCATTTCTTCCGTGTAAGTAAATCACTGTATACTATTATTTTTTTTTCTGTTACTTTCTATTCAGCTATGAAATATATTTTGTAAATCGAGCAACATGATGAAATGATGTGCTCTATACACACCATACCATATTTTTTCAATTCATAATTATGTTATATAATAAAATCCCTGATTTTGAGGTACAGAATAATTTATAAGTGAAGCCTGAGATTCCTTGCCTAGATTAGATTCCTAGCCTGGATTTTGATCTGAACTTAATTACTTAATTTCTGAATGACTTAATGCAAATTTCTTAACCTAATTTGCTTCTGTTTTCTCATTTGTAAAATGAAACTAACAGCAACTACCTACAGTTCAGGGATTATACAAAGTGACAAATAGAAAAGACCTCATTTAGAGCCTAGGATTATATAATATTTGCTTAATAAATATTAATAGAGATAGGCAATGTGATAAATGAAAGGATTAAAATGCAACATAATCTCCATTATCTGACATGACAGTATAGGTTCAATCAAATAAAATGCAATAGTGCTTTTAGCATTCCCCAAACACACGTGTGTGTTTTCAGATCTGGAGAAGTGAAGACTAAAGATCCAGGACCTCACATTCTTTATATTTTAAATTAAGCTTTATACAGTTCAAATTGGTAGTTACATTATAGCCATAAAGATGCAGATTACAACATAGGGCATATAGTCAGTAATATTGCAATAACTATGTATGGGGCTAGGTGAGTATCTGAAGCAGTGGGAGGACCACTCTATAAAGTACATAATTTTCTCACCAGTTTGTTGTACATCTGAAACTAACTCGGAATAATATTGAACGCAAATTGTCATTGAAAATGTTTAAATAAATAAATTAAGCTTTATTAAATCCAGTCCTTCACTATCAACATCCTATTTTCTTGGATCCATGCAAAATTAAAAACAATTAGCAAAGCTTTTTAAAATAATTCAGCTAGTACTTGTGGACTGTTTGTATGTTTTTGAGGGCAAAGGGGTTGGCTTCCCAATAGTGCTTCCTCCTTTCTAACAGCACCCAATTTTTGTTTTCAGGAACAAAAATATATATACCCCATTGAATATAGTCTGGTAGGACTATAATGAGATGCCCTAGCTTTCTCTCAACAAAGGACAGACCAGCACCCCAAAATGGGCCATTCAGATACTCTCTCCCAGAAATATGATTCTTAAGTGACATAGAAATTGAAAATGGCTAAGTGTTTATTTTTCCCCCCAAGTAACAGAGTCCCAACCACATTTTTCCTCTAATAAGTTCGATGTGATGCTTCCATCTGCAGAGAAACCTTGGATGAACCTATTTCTCAGCTTCCATAATTTATGTGAGCCCATGCGAGCCTTTCAATCACTTTCTTCTTGCTTAGATGAGTGAGAATCATCTATTTCTGTTGTTGACAATGAAACGCCCCCACTGATATACCAACAACTTTGAATGTTTTCTCAGAGCAAGCACTAAGCTAGGACATTGAGGGGGTTGCTGAGATTCAAAAAGCATGATGCCTGTTCCTAACTCACAAGGAAAATAGAACATAGATCCACAAAAGAAATTACTGAATAAAGAAATGGGTAATTATGGACAGCATGTGGGGATTGACAGTAGGAGAGGGGATGGGTTGAGTGGGGCAGGGGAGAGCAATGAAGGGAAAAATGGGACAAAAGTAATACAACAAAAATAAATTAATTTTATTAAAAAGGAAATGGGTAATAACAACAAATGAATTATAAAAATGATATTTCTTAGAAGTTCAGAAGAGAAATATATTTCTGAGAAAGTTTTTTTTATTGTGGTAAAAATATAGAATCTGGAGCCATATGATGGACTTCAGAGTCCAAACTCAACCACATTTTATCTGTGATGACACTTTCCTCAATGACTTGGACCCTTCTCTCCTGCCATAGCAAGTAAGAAAGTGAATTTTAAAACATGTTGTAACTGCAAAGCACTGCACAAATATTCATTATTGACAATCACAAGGAGCTAAGCATGGTCAGCCATTTCATAAGGTGAGCCATTCTATATAAGAGCTAAAATTCATTGCAAGCCTAAAATATTCTGTCTCTAGACCCTGATTGGGTAGCTCTGTTTGTTAGAGCCTCATCCCAACATGCCAAATTACAGGTTCAATCTCCAGTCAGGGTACAAACAAGAAAAAAACAACAAATGCATCAAAAAGTGAAACAACAAATCATTATCTCCCCACCCCCTCTCAAATCAATAAATAAAAATTTTAAAAATACATTGTCCTATATGTAATTTGAATACTATAACATATATATAATTATTACTCTTTTACAGATCAGGAAACTAAGACTGATAGATGTTTTCTAATTTGCTAAAGGTCATGTAGCCAGCCTGATAGTACTGTTAGGATAAAGCATAGGATCCCGATCAAGTGTAATGCTGTGAACAAAATGATGTATCTGGGCCTGTCTGTTCTCATCTTCTACAGATGTTAATAATAGCCCCTTCCTGATAACCTCATCATACTCTCCACTCTCAGAGGACAGAGAGAGAGAAGTGCCATCGCTTGTCAGTCACAGGAGGCACAGACTTTTGACAAGGTCATTTGGAGCAAAATATAGTCTAGCGCTGTAACACTAATGAGAGCAAGATGTAGGTGCATCTCCTTGGAGAATGCTGTTTCACCCTGGCACGTAGATGAGAAGTGGGTTCAGCAATCCCACAACAGCCATATGTTGCCAAGAATATGCTACTACTTTATATTCTCTTTCCCTCTATTGAAATACAATATAAGCCTAATATATAGCAAGTTGTGGAAATACAAGATTTCTATTGACAAAAGTCAGCTGGTTAACTGAAAGTGAACTACTAACTTGAGCTCTTTCTGCTCAGATCCAAAGGGACACCCCAGGAAGCATCAACAGCACCAAAGTGAAAGGATCTGAGAGAGAGTCCATGTGTCTTTGGATCCACAAGTAATCTGATGGAACCAGGGCCTGGGCGTTTCCCAGTAAACTTGATGGAATGAAATCCACACTTGGTCAAAGCTAGAAATTAGTAATCTCCTCTAGATAGTTAATTAACACCTAATAGCATCTTCTCACTTATTCCCCTGAAGCAGTTTTGCATTAATCCCAGTCAGATGTAATATTGTTTCTTGGCCATTAGAACACCTTGAATGGCCAACAATATAGTGACTAAGAAACTAAGCATAGTAAATGTCTTTTTTCTGATGATTACTTACAGGCTTCTATAATTGATTATTTCATGGCACAAACTTATCAGTTTCTTATGGTACAATGATTGTACAACTAAATGTCATAATCAGTCATTGCTTAAATTTTATGAATAGGATTGAGTAGTTTAATGAATTATATGTATTACTATAGAGCTTAGCAAATATTATTCACTCATAATATACCCAGTAGCTGTGCAAGATAACATAGTAGGCACTATCTGAAGTTAACAACCATCTGGCTTACACGGTAAGAATATTAGGCCTCTAAGACATACAGTAGGATTCTTTAAATCTGGTGTCTAATATTTGTTGAAATGAGACAACGTCATTCTCCTAGATCCTTTATTGTTGCTATCAAAAACAATATCTTAGCCCTGGCTGGTGGCTCAGTGGATAGGCACTGGTCTGTGAACCCAAAGGTCACTGGTTCAATTCCCAGCCAGGGCACATAACCAGGTTGCAAGCCAGGTCCTTAGCTGGAGGCAGGTGGAAGGCAATCATACATGGATGCTTCTCTCCTTTTCTTCCTCCCTCCCTGTCCTTCTCTCTGAAAATAATAAATAAAATATTTTTTTAAACAATAGATTAATGTTTAAGTGAAATATCAACCCTTCCATGTATTACTGTCATAAGAAAAGATGATGAGACCTAATTTAATTCTTTTTATCTAGTTTTTAAATCAAATGTTCAATAACATTTGTTCTTAGAATTTATCTTCAGAGACATGAAAAATGGATGGATTTAATCATTTATGACCTAGCCTAGAAAATATCAGTCACATTCAAAGAATTACAATACAGAAGGGCAATATAAATGCAAACTATGTGTTTGCTTGTTTTCTGACTTAGACTTCTTCATGACTTTAGGACTATCAAGTTATGCCCTCTTCAGTCATGCTCCAGATAGTCACCACATACTCTTTAAAGCATCACTGATCCATGAAAACAATTTAAAGAGATTTTTATTTATATTTAATATCACAGACTTGATTTATCTATATGTTGTTTTTGTATATTTATAATCTTCATCTTTGTATTTATACTTTTATCCACTGTATTTATTCTCTATTACTACTTAACAAATTACCCCCAACATGCAGCAGCTTCAATCAACAGCAATTGGTAACTCAATTTCTGTGGGTCAGGAATGTTAGTGCAGCTTAGCTGGGCCCTAAGACTCACATTCTCAGTCAAGGTTGGCTGGCAGTGCTATCAGCTGAAGTCTCAACTAGGGAAAAATCTACTTCTAAACTCACTCACATGGCTGTTAGCAGGATTCAGACCCTCCTGGGCTATCGGTTTGAGGCCTCCCTCAGTTCCATGCTTCTTAGTAGGGCCTCCTTGTAGGACATCTTACAACATAACATCTGGAATCAGTCAGAAAGAGCAAGTGAAAGAGCAAGAATGGGTGAGTAAGAAAGAAGTAGAACTGTTTTTGCAATCTAGATCATTAGCTTAGTTTATACTGAAGGGAAGAGAATAACACAAGGTCATGGGTACCAGCAGGCAGAATTATTGAGGCCAAGTTAGGTGCCCCCCACATCCGCCAACTCAGAAAGTGTAGTATGTGATCTAATTACAAACAAAGTCCCATATAAAATATTTAAATACACTAAAAAAGAAAGTGAAATTTTTACTTAATCTGGATTCCCTATCCCTTCAAGTATATCTGTCTCTCTGATTATTTCTTATTAACTACTCCAACAAGAAATACTGGATTTTGATCAAATTCATTGTATTACTAACAAGAATCAGGATATAGCTTAAGCATCTTCTTAAAGTAAAATGTTAATCAAAGGATTTCATAGGTATAATGATAGCACTGTCAGTTTAAGTATGTCTTACAGAGCTTCAGATTCTAGCATCATTTTTATACGGTTTTTGAATTCCTTAGTCATTTTAATTCTTTAATTTACATGAAAATAAAATATGTTTAATGAAATACTATATGAGAAGCAAAACATTTTGGGTAGTAAAATGTTTGTTTACATTTAATGAAGAAAACTTTCCTGCTACTCATGGAAAAAGTGAAGATTACATGGTATATCAGAAACTCAGAGTACTTTAGGACTGTTTTTTTAATGCAGCCTTTCTTCTAGATAATTCTAAAACTCACTAAAGATATCATATTTATCTTCTAGAACACTTTTCATCAATGTCATTTATAAACCACACTACTCCTAAGGTAAAAATAAATATGTATATGAGTTGAGTGACACACAGCAGTATTTATTATGCATGTATACATACATCCCTTCCTACTTGACCAAATTGTTTATGTATTCAGTTCATGAAGCTCTAGTGATTTACTTCCCATTCTAATAAATGAAGATAGTATGACGAGTGCCTGCCCTTATCTGTGAAAAGTTGTATATAGTCAGGGTATAACAAGTAAACCCAAAATCCAATGGCCTCACACAGTAGCAGTTTATTTATTCCTCACACTGGATGATTTCTGTCACCACACTCAACCTAGGACAGCCCAATCCTGCCACTAGAATACTGTCGCTGTTGGCTGCCTTGAGTGAACATTTTCAACATGGTGCTCCTATAACAGCCAAGGAAACAGAGAACAGTGTTTTGGCTACCAGAAGAAGGAAGGGTGGGAGGAATAGGAAAAAGTTAAGAGAGTCTAATATATGGTGGCAGAAGAATCCTTCACTTTGGGTGATAAACATACAATGCAATATACAGATATGTATTATAGAAGTGTACACTTAAAATTTATATAATTAATTAACCAATATCACCCTAATACTTGTCATGAAATTAAAAAAAAGAAAGAAACAGAGAGCTAGGACTTCATCTAACTTACAAAACAAGTTGCAGGACTGTTTCATGTCAGTCTCCTAATAAATACCTGTTAGTGTATCAGTATGTGATTTGGTCGTAATATATTAGCAGGGAGAGGGGATGAACTGGAGAGGAAACCTATAACCCTCATATATCTTTAAATAATGGATATTAACTATCTCAACCAAAAAATAAAACTAAGAATTATAAATATCCAAAAGGTTTGTATCAGTTTGCAAGACAATGATGTACTCTACATATTTATTTTTAGACAGAGCATCTTTCCCAGCTCTTTTTACTCACCCACAAGCTCAGCGATAAGAAGTGTGCCCTCTGCCTATTGGTCCTTATTTGGTTGTTCTTTAGGAGAGAAGAATAGCTTGGAAACTTCTCTAATGTGCCACTCGGATAACTCAGACATTTTAATAACAGTATTTCACTTTATGTGACACCAAGATATCTTGCATTAGCCTGTACTCTTCTGGGAAAAGTATTATTAAAGTAACAGCAAGTGCGCCTTTGAAAGCTTTTTCTTTTAACTAAAAGTGAAATATTCATCTCTGTTGTCACCAAATCCAAGAAAATCCCAGATCAGATATATTCTCTGCGAGCCAGCTTTAATGTCTCTCTCTAATATTGAATATATGTATTTCTTTCTTGAACAAATATCAAAATAATAATATACCTTTCATTGTGATTTATTCATGGATTCAAAAAATAAAATTTACATGCTGACTTTTCATTTTTGAAAGAGGGTAAATTAATATTTTGTTATTTTCTCTACCTTATAAAGAAATGAAAATCAGAATTCCAAAACATTTAAGTCAGAATTAATGTCTTAGGGAAACTGCTCCAAGTAAATGTAACTTTGTAGCTTCTTAAAATTATTTTGGCAGATTCTATTCTAACATTTTATTTATTGGAATATTCTTTGTAATTCATAAAGGTCATTTTTCTATACATTTACACTTCTGCTGATTTATTTACTGGTAAAGAATTAGCCCTGGCTCGTGGCTTAGTGGATAGGTGCTGGCCTGTGAACCCAAAGGTCGCTAGTTCAATTCCCAATCAGGGCACATACCCATACCCAGGTTGGAAGCCAGGTCTCCTGCCAGGTCCATAGCTGGAGGCAGGTGAAAGGCAACCATACATTGATGTTTCTCTCCCTCTCTGCCTCCCTCTCTTCTCCTCTCTCTGAAAATAATAAATAAAATCTTTAAAAAAATTAATAACAAAGTTTGTGTAGACCCACTGGAGACATAACTAATGACTCAAAATCTTCTTTAAAATCCAGACACAGTCACAACAGAGTTGTCACTTGCTATTAAATAAATATTCATTCTTATGAAGGCTTCTAACAAGCATTTTCATCTTTTGTACCTAAAATTTTATTTGTTTTATGCAGATAAAATGGATGAATGAAACTACTTCATTTTCTCTAAAGACAAGGTCAAGAGTTATCACATTCTCTTTAGTATCCCCAGGAAAAGCTCATTCAAAAAATATGTTGTTACATCATTCAGTACAATTCTCCGCATGATTCTGAAAACTGTCATGTACACACCATGAGCCGCAGAAAAGATGAACTTTCTTACTATAGCTCCCCTCCTCTTCTCACTCACATCTTCCAGGAGATTGAGCTTGGGTTTAAATTTCAAAATTAAGTCAAGGTCCCAACAGTTTCCATTAAAACAGGTAGTTTGCTTTAAGGCTGATTTAAAATTGAAACAATATTTAGAAGCACTGCTTTTCTAAAAGATTGATTTATTCTTTCATTTCCCTGTAGGTACCTGAAGAAAAAGGTTGTTTTGTTTTGTTTTGTTTTTTTAAAGATTTTATTTATTACTTTTAGAGAGAAGGGGAGGGAGGAAGGCAGAGAGGGAGAGAGACATCAATGTGTTGTTGCCTTTCATCTGCCTCCAGCTGAGGACCTGGCTGGAGACCTGGCTTGCATCCTGGTTATGTGCCCTGGCTGGGAATCGAACCAGCCACCTTTGAGTTTGCAGGCCAGCACCTTATCCACTGTGCCACCAGCCAGGGCCTTGAAGAAAAAGTTTTAAATAGAAAAAGAAAAATTACAAAGGATCTTTACTTAAAGGTCATGGCATGAAATATAGATCCCCCACCATCAATAACCCTCCTTAAAGATATCCTTAAGGGACCCCTGGGCTGTCACAGGCAGCAGAGCAGGTAAGTGGGATGTCCTCTCAGAATTCAAAATGGAGGGATTGGTGAAGCTGCTCCACTGTGGAATCTAAAGAACAAAACAAACAAAATTGAAGCAGGCTCATAGACAAAGAGAGTGGACTTATTTTTGCCAGAAGGTAGGGGAGGTTGTATAAAAAAGGTGAAGGGATTAAGTAGTACAGATTGGTACAGAGATACAAAGTACAGCATTGGGAATATAATCAATAATATTGTGATAATTATGTATGGTGTCAGATGGGTACCAGAAATATTGGGGAATTCCTTTGTAAAGTACATGACTGTCTAACCTCTATGCTATACAACTTAAACTAGTACAAATAATATACAATTTTATTTATATAAATAAATTATTATAAATAATATAATAAACTAGTACAAATGTATACAAATAAACTAGTACAAATAACTAGTATTAAAATAATACTGGCTGTAACCTGTAATTGAAAAATAAAAAAATAAAATAACTGTTATTCTTGAGATTCAGAAAAATTTTAAGTAGAAGTTCTGACCTTACTTTCGACAGAGACATTTAAGTAAATTAACAGATATTTATTGATTTTAATGACGCCTCACCACTACCTCATCAAGGAAAAATAATTTCTTTACATGAATTTACATTAATTTGACATACTATGGCCTCAGAATCATGTGCCTTCGAATTCTTGCCTTGGCATTTACCATCTTTTCTTCTTTGGCACATAGTTACTCCTTTCAGATTCCAGTGTTCCTCCTTCTGTTAGCTTTTCTCAAATTGCCCTCTAATGTCCTACTTTTCATTTTCTAAGAGCTAGGAAATCGTTTTCAAAATGGTTGACTTGCACATAAATAAGTGGGGAATGAGTAGGCTCTGAAAAACACCTGTGCCCTCTTTTAGAACCTGAATAAAGTAGATTTAGTGCTAGGATCAAACGGTCATTTTTAGCTGCTCAGAACATTTTAGTTAGGAATTCCTACCCTTAGATTGCATCCCAGAACACTGACCTACTAAAGTAAGTGATTCTCACCTAAGAAAATTATTGCCATATGGACATAACGCACTGGGCATAGGCATCAGCTTGCTTGCTAAATGCTACAAAAATTCTACCTTAGGAAGCTGGATTATACACATACACCATTATAATGTTATTCACAACAAAATAAAAATTTTAGATTATCTAAACATCTAAAATTAAGAACAGGTAAATAAAGTATGTCACATTCACACAACGGATATTCATAGCTTAAAATACGTTTATAAGGCATTAGATATAACATGAGAAAGTATTTTTGTTATCAAATAAAGTTAAGGGTAAGGATTTAAAGTAGCATATAACAATAACAATAGCTCATCTTTACTGAACACCTGCTACATATCAAGCATTGTTCCATGCACTCCACATACAGAAGCATCTTAACTATGGGGAAAATGCACTTTAAAAATGGAACTATGGCCTGCAAACCCAAAGGTTGCTGGTTCAGTTCCCAGCCAGGGCACATAACCAGGTTGCAAGCCAAGTCTCCAGCCAGGTCTGTAGCTGGAGGCAGGTGAAAGGCAACCATACATTGATCTTTCTCTCCCTCTCTGCCTCTCCCCCTTCTCCTCTCTCTAAAAATAATAAGCAAAATCTTTTAAAAAAATAAAAATGGGACTAGAAATTTACCCCCCCCCAAAAATTAAAAGTGATTGTCTCCAACTGATAACAGTTATAAATAATCTTATTTTATAAAATGAGCATGTATCATTACACTAATGACAAAAATATTTGTGTTTTTAGGTTGACTATCTTCCAAAGAAAATCCAGATTATACAAAATAATAGCAGAGCAGATTTGTATCTCATCTCCACTTGATACAGAACACAAAGGCCCAAAGCAGGCAAGTTTGAGGTTTCTGAGACATATGCTCATATTTGGTAATCTCAGCAAAAGGATGTTCTTATACTATTCTATCTCCTCTATAACCTGGTGCCGTAACTCAAAAGGCCCATTTCAAATGACTGTCGTCTTCACTCTGACATTTGAAGGAGGAGTCATTTGTAACATAAGAAAAGCCACTAGTCTTTGGCCAAAGAGATGAAGCAAATTGTCTCAGGAAAAAAATGTAATGAACAGATATAAGTCTGGTGTGCTAGGGTGACCTTGATTCCCTATTCCTCCCATGCTAATCTCTAACGCCAACAGTGCTACTGGCAACGGGCTGATTGAAACTTTCTGTTAGATGAACCAGGTTGATAACATCCAAGCCCACTTAATCAATCTTAAAAACAGAGAAACAGTCAACCAGTATATGCCTCCTGATTTGTTGCAATCAGGAGAACCATCTGTTCTTGCCCAAATTAAACTGAATCTGATCTCCGTGTGTGTGTGTGTGTGTGTGTGTGTGTGTGTGTGTGTGTGTTTGAAATTTGCTGTTATAAAAGGTTTTTAAGGAATAATGGTTAGTTGACTGAAACTTCGGGAGGGCTCAAAGCAAAGCTGTCAGCAGCAGAACTGTCTGAGCAGGAAGGAGCCATGCTCCATTGTATCTCCATAATTTTCCCTAAAAATCCTCCTCATGTCCTTTTCACTTGGAAAACTACTATTTAATCTCAATACTTAATTGACACATTACTACCTCCAGGTATCTTACCTTGATTCTACCCTCAAGAAGCAATGTAACATGGTATTTAAAAATATGGCTTATGAGTTCAAACTACTGGTTCTGTGACCTCAGTTTCCTCATGTATAAATTGGGGATAATTTCCCATAGGATTATTAAGAACAAGATACTATATACAAAAGTGCTATGAAATGTTCTTAGAATATCATAAGGTACTATATATATGTGAGCTATTTTATTTATAAGATTAAATTAAATTTCTTAGTTTTGTGGTCCCAGTCTTCCATGACCTATCCAAATATGTGGGAGTTGTATTATTGATTTACAAGTCTTACCTGCTTATCTTTTCATTGGAAAAACTAGAAAGCTCAAACTATCACTTAAACTATCACTTAAACTATCACTCTTAGATTCCCTTGAACCTAAGGCTTTGCATACAAACTATACTGGTAGACAAGATTTAAATAACAGAAATCACTGGAAGGCCATTATTGAACCAATTCTAGGCAGTCTCTGCTAGCAACATCACCTTGGAAATGACTAGATTTCAGATTCTTCCATATTGAAAGACAACTTGGTGGATACAGCAGCATCTCGAGCTAGATTCATTAAGGTAGAAGCTCTGAGTAGTAGTGAATATCTGCTCTTTGGTACAGTGACTGTAGAGGTAACAGTCATGACCTTGGCGCAGGCTTTATGTGGCCTCAAGAATGGTAGCTTTCACAAAATCACAAAAATTTTGTTCCTTGTTCATCTCACTACCAACAAAAAGAAAGTGTACAAATTTATAAATCAGCTCCTCAAGAAACAAAATAAAATTTAGTTGTAAAAACAATCAACATCTCAAAATTCATATGTATCCTAATGTGAAGCAGATGGTTATCAAAATTTCTTCCTAAGAAGGCAACCTAAGTAGAATAAATCCTGTAAAAGGTTTTACCCATCATTTTTCCTATGATGAATTTGGATGTTCCTCTTGTATTCACAGCAAGTTCCCTTTGCTCCAGTTCACAGCATCCATTTTCCAGTGTACAGGAGATTACACATAACACAATTTTAATAAAATATTAATAATATGTTTTTTTGATACAAGAGTAATGTCAGCGATTACCAAAACTCATATAAATGTGAATAACATTGCTGAATGTACTTAAGAGTATCCATATTAACAAAATCTCAGATTTTCTTTTTCCTGAAAGGGATTCATGGTGTAAAATTTCTTACAAGGCTGATAATCTCACAAGTTTGTGTTTTCTGTTTCTTGGTTTAATTTTAAACAACCTAGATGCAATTATGTTCTTTAGATAAACTATTACAATCAATCTCTTAAAAATAGTTTTAATTTCCCAGTAACCGCTGCCTATATTTGGAGAGCTTATAACCATGTCTGCAATATTGGCACTAGTAAGAGACCCTTGGCACAGTTAGCAGAGTGACACATATCAATATGACAGGGCAGTATCAGCGTAGACGTCTCCCAGAATCAGTAGTAATGGCTCCTGCACTGGACCTTATCTAGGTGCTGCATGCAAAGAACATCATCAGCAAACCACAGTGAAAGAGGAAGCAAATAGCAAACGTCATAGGGTTCCACATGTAAGACACTCTTAGCAGGCATATCAAGGAGATAAGTGTCCACACACAGTGGACAGTGGCAGAGCCAGAGAAATCTTTTTTTTTTTTTTTGAAAATTTGTTATTATTCTATTTTACCCCCCCAGGTTAGAGTAACCTGGGAAACTTCTAGGAGAGTGACCTCATTTCTGAATGCAGGTATCTTTAATAACAAATTTAGAATTAACCTGGTAACGTTCTCCTCCACCCACCCACCCCCTGCAAGCAAACACTGCCAATTTATGGGTACAGAAACAAATAGTTCTATGTGTAATACAATTTTAATGTGATCATTTACATCAATGTATATAAAACATATCTAAATTTTGCGGTATTCACATAGTTAAAATTATGCTGCAGCTCCCTCCTCTGTCACTTTCTTTAAATACAGTTTTCCTTCTGTTAAAATAATTCATCTTGACAGCATTGTGTTGTTCCAGATTTTTCTGGGGATTTTCTTTGTACAACTCCATTTCTATTAACTAACATTTTTCTTTGTACCAAGTTAAAAACTACAATGTCAGAGCAAACAGCACAAACTCTATTACGAAGATTATATGAAGTTCTCTCATCAGATCCCTTATTTATTTATTTTAATCACAGGACAGCTTTCAAGCCTGTAATATTTTTAGTTTAAACTGGAAAATTGGCCTGCGTCATTCAGATACTGTTTTTCTTGGCTGACTGTATTACACATCTTGCACATATCTCCATATGTACTTGTCGAATGAATTTTACCACAAACTGTTGATGAAAATGTTTCATATTAACATGGAAGGCAATAAGCAAGGATAAATTTTGTCAGTCTATTGAGTTGGCTGTGTTGGTGTTACCACAGTGTCAGGGACATGGCGTGTCATCTTGCCATAAGGAAAGATGTGAGCAGGAACTCTGTTTTGCTCATAGCTGGTGCCACCACTAAAAATAGTGGTGAGCACATAGCTATTGTCCAATTCTCATTTGTTGAATGTAAGACCATCCACCGGACTTCTACTACCTTCAGGATAAAGACAAACCTATTCAATGTTGAATACCTAGCTCTCAATGGCCTAATTATATCTCTTCAGGAGATCACTAATTTCTGTTCCTGTGAAGCAGAACTGCTTTGCCCCAGGACAGTTCTTGGGCACTCCAGAACAAAGTTACAAAAAAATCTCTTGCTTGACCACTAAAATAGACAAATCACGAAAGTGTAGATAGATTTTATGTGCTTAATTTTCAAAGGCAAATTCATAACCAACCTCTTGTCAGACATTTTTTCAAACTTGATTGTATCAGTCCAAGGAAGTGAGGTAATGCTAAGGTAACAAATAATTCTAAAATCTTCAGTGGCCTGTAAAACCTGAGGGTCGTTTTTCTCGCTCACGGTCTATGTCCTCAGCTGATCAGCAGTGGGGTCTCAGCATATGGCCATCTTCAGTCCAGCTAGTGACACATTCATACATCCACACTGAGGGAAGAGAGAAGCAGCCCACGCACAGTGGCAGAGGGAAAAGAGAGAATGGCAGAGAATATCCTGGTCCTAAGCTTCTGCCTGCAAGTGCCACATGGAGTGTCTGCTCAACATTTTATAGGTAATGAAGCAAGTTCTTGATAAGTAAGTTATTTTAATTGATTTACAATCTTCACCTCTGGTAGCCATTATTTCCTGGACCAAGTCGCTAAGCTAGATTTGCCTGGTCCCAGTACTGGGTATTCAAAACCAGGAAAGTATAATTTGGTCCAAAATTGATTAGCACCAGAACAAGAAAGTTTTTGTGGGGTTTTTTTTTTGGTGATGTATATTTGCATTTTCATATAAAATACAAATGGTGTGTATATATGCATGTGTATATATTTAAATACAAAATATTTTCAAATTCAAAAAATGGTATATATTTATATTTTCAACTAAAAAACATTTATAGCCAGTGAGTATAAAATGTAAATTAACAACAAATGTTTTTAAAATAGTTATTCAACTTTACATTATGCAAATTTTAATGAAAATAAAATTGTTAGAATAATAACAAACATTAAATAAAAATATAATTTAAAATATTCAAGAGCTGCCTTTTTTATAGATAGTGAGCTGTAGTTTGTTTCAAAGAATGCCTTTCTGGGTTTGTCTTCTTTAGTTTTATCATGAAGAGATTAAGATACCAGCTCAGTTACTAGGATCATTTTCAGTTCTGTCATGTTAATAAGCTTGTTCAAAAAGTCTTTGATAAAGTATAGATTATTCTTGCAATAAAAATGTTGGTTAATTGTCATTTTTTTTCTGCTCCTCAGGATTGTGGAGACAAATGCAAAATTATTCTACAAATTCAATATGTGTTTAATTAAGATACCAACAGAATTATCCAGGTGAGTAGTTCTTAGAATATTCATATTTACACACACAGACACACACCCTCCAAACTATAAAGGAAAAAGTTGATAAAGTTACTTATATTAAAATTTAGAGTATCTTTACAGTAAAAGGTAATATAAATAAAATCAGTAGACCAGCCAATATGTACATATATATATGTGTGTGTGTGTGTATATATATATATATAATATGCTTCAGCAATTGATTGCTATATAAAGTAAATAAGGAAATTTTACAATCAAATGTAAAAGATAATTAATAGAAAATTGTATAAAACATAAACAATTTACAGAAGCAAGCAAAGAAAAAAGTAACTATAATTATTTTTATCATTTTCCTAATCCTCACCAGAGGACATTTTTTCCCACTGCTTTTAGAGAGAGATAAAAGGACAGAAGAAGGGAGAGAAAGAGAGAGAGAGAGAGAAGCATTGATGCAAGAAAGAAGCATTAATTGGTTGTCTGCCATATGCAGCCAGACCAGGATTGAACCCACGATCTTCCAGTTACCAAACAATGCTCCAACTAACTTAGCCACACCAGCCTGGGCAACAATAACTATATTTAAATATCACCTCGATATTAATCTAAGAAATGATCATTTAAAATAACAGAATATTATTTCATCCATCACACTGGTAAAACCACTGTTTTGTGGTTCACAAGAGGTGCCATGAATTTGTTACTTTTTCTTGCCCGGGTGCGGATAAGGGACCTGACACTGATTGACTTAGGAATATCAGACCATTGATGATGATCAGACCATCAGAATAACCTGTACCTGAGAACTGCTGCTGGAAGTGCTGTCCGGGGAGCCAGTCATGGGGACCGTATCATTGGGAACCTGGAGCTACATGCTTCCTCTATAGTGACCAGCTTTATGATGTTATCTGACATATATTTAGTAGTTCTTACGCTTAGTACTTCTCCTGAATTTATTCATTCCATGTTATTAAACATTTCTTAAGCAAACAACAACAACAACAACAACTTTGTATTGTGATAGCTGTCATCTCAGCATGCATTTTTAAAAAACATCAAAATTGATGAGTTTTTGTATAGGCACTTTACAATTAAAGACAGGAGAAAATATGCACCTTTTTCGGCTTATGCTTTATTATTTCGAGAAAGGCAAAACCACAAATAAAATACACATACAAAAAAAAATGTGTGTGGTGTATGGAGAAGGTGCTATGACTGATTGAATGTCTTCAAAGGTGGTACAGTAGACCAGTTGAAGTTGATAATGATCAAATCCAGACATTAATTGAGAATGATCAATGTTATACCACACTAGAAATAGCCAACATACTCAAAATATTCAAATCAATAACGTTATTGATGAAAATGAAAAATGTATCTCTTATTTATGGAAAAAACTAAAGGGAACTTTTGGTCAGCCCAACAGTTCTAAGGTTAACAAATATTACTGGAAAGTGCAGTCAAACTGTCAAGGACTAAGTGCTTTCTATGCCAGATAAACTCTTCTAGGGCCTAAGAAAAGCTGGGACAGTAGCCAATCTATTTGAGGTAGCTAGCAATAACCCTGGTGTAAAACAAACATGATAGAGTTTATAAAAATAAAAGTAAACCTCTGACTGCTAGATGTGCAGTATTAATCACAGTGTCTGTTTTATTGGATTGCCTTGTGATGAAAAGTTAAAATTAGAAGGGTATACCAAATGTCTACATAGTTGCAAACACTAAAATAAGATAAGCAAAATATACAGAATGGTTTAACTAAATGGCACTAAAAAAAGTTGAAACATATTTGCATCACTTCTGAGCCCCTTCAAAAGACTTGTTTTCCAAGCTGATGATAATATTTGAAAAACAGCACGTATAATGAAGCCTGTAGTAAATTAGAGGTGAGCCACATGGGCTCTAAATGTCACGAGTCATTCTATTATCTGTGGTTATCCTTCAGAATGATACCCATCCAGAGGGCTTATATAGTAAGACAGCGTTCACCTATACCATTTATGATGTAAAAGTAATCATCCTCAACAGATTTTTATTGAAATTGGTGGACCACATTTAATACATAAACAAAAAATGGTGATGAAATGTTACAGCTGTGATAAAAATGGGCCTAGAGCTTAAAGACTGCTGGAGGCAGGGCATAAATGAAAGAAAGATTGACAGAGGAAGTGATGTTTGCACAGAATTTGTTTTTACTTATCTAGCTTCAATTTCACCTCCTGGTTCTGTCATCTCTAACCTTTATATTCTAGTTTTGTTTGTTGCTTGGTTGGTTTTTTAAAAATTACAATTTGCTTACTGTTTCCCTAGGTCAAATTTCTATAGTTTATTTATCCTTGTCATCATCACACTTACATAGAAAATAAAAATATATCCATTGGGAATTATTTCTATAAATTTAATAGAGCTACACTTAATGAGTTATCAGTTGTTAGAAGGCCAACCCATACTAGAAGCATCTTACATATAGTTGGAAACAAAGGCTTGTGGCCAAGCTATAAAAAATTTCTCAAAGTAGGTAATACATTTCTAGAGTATTACTGAAACCTTACTAAACTTAGGAAAGAATTTTGGCCAGATAGCACAACAAATTTGTACTTGTGGACTTTTACTAAATGTGTACTGTTTTCAGGCAGCTAACCGAAGGCTTATCAATATTGGACCTCAATGATTAATAGTTCTTCCTTTTGTATACATGGAAGATAATTTCACCAAATATGGTCTGAGTTTATTATTAGTATCTGATGTTATTATTATTTAAATTTTTTTATTTATTTCTTTTTAAAGAGAGGGGGAAGAAGGAGAAAGAGAGGGAGGAAACCATTAACATGTGATTGCTTCTCACACGCCCCCCAGTGGGGCCTCGCTGGTGACCTTTGGTTCACAGGCCCGATCTACTGAGCCACACCAGCCAGGGCAGTATCTGATATTATTAAGCAAAACAAATAGGATGAGATGAGCAAGGACACAGCTACCATAACATTAAAAATGTGGACTAAGTCCACAGGACGCCTACGCGCCGCAGCAGTCATGTCTCTAGTGATTCTTGAGAAGTTCCAGCACATTTTGCGAGTACTCAACACCAATATCAGGTACAGAAAATAGCCTTTGCCATCAGTGCAGTTGAGGGTGTGGGGCAAAGATAGGCTCAGTGGTGCTGAGGGGAGCACACATCGACCTCACCAAGAGCGCAGGAGAGCTCACAGAGGCTGCCGTATGGCCGTGATCACCATGATACAGAGCCCACAACAGTACAAGGTTCCAGACTGGTTGTTGAACAGACAGAAGGACGAAAAGGGTGGAAAAGACAACCAGGTCCTGGTCAGTAGTCTGGACAACAAGCTTCGTGAAGACTTGCAGCGGCTGAAGAAAAATTAAGCTCCACTTTTGGGGTCTTCCTGTTTGAGGCCAGCACACCAAAACCACGGACCACTGGGGTTGTACTGTGGGTGTGTCCAAGAAAAAATAAATCTGTAGGCCTCGTCTGTTAATAAATAGTTTATATACCTGTGGGGGGAAATAGAAGAACATGGGTCAAGGAACAGACACAGAGATTCTTGGTACAGCCACTAACAAAGTACACATTTTTGGTTAAGTCACCCCACCTCTCTGGACTTAAATTTCCCTCCATTCATAAAGTTCTCTTTATCAAATTATCTATGGTGTCCCTTTGAAACACAGAGACCTGACCTCGAAAGCATCAAATTCAGAAAAGGTAAATTTTTGCTAATAGAGGGGTGGAAACTTTTCCCAAAAATATGAAGGACTCTGCATCCAGGTAGAGAGTTGAATCCGTCAGGGCACAGCAACCGAAGGCTATAATGGCTACGCCACACCTGCCCCAGAAGCTCTCTGGCTACCAGGATCGTCGGACAAGTCGAACAATACTGGCTACAATGGACAAAAATTGGAGCCCAACTTCAGGCCTGACAGAGAAAGTTGATTGGCAACATCCAATTTTACAGGCTTTATTTGACAAAAGACTGCACCCCTGTGTTCATTCAAGTCACTTCATCGTATTTTTATTACGGTAAGGGTCTATATCACAGCTTGCCATTCTAATCATTTTCTGAACGTTATTAATCACGTTCACACTGTTTGCTTCTACAACCACTTAATTTTTTTAGCGGATGTTTATACTCATTCAGCTGTCAACGCTGAGGGCCCTATGCTAAACTCTAGGGATTACACCTTAAACAAAAATCGACAAGTTCGCTCCATGCCTTCAATTGGTTGTCTTCCAACGCCCAATTCTGTAATCAAAGATGAGCGAGGACTCAGCGCCCCCTAAAGGAAGAGCTGGGGAAGGCGCACGGGAGACGCTGTGGGCAGGACTGGGGCGGGGCCTGGGCCGGGCTCGGACGGAGGCGGGACCTGGGGCTGTGGGCGGAGCCTGAGTTGGGAGATTTGCTCCGCCCGCGGCAGGGCCTGCACCCAACGCAGCCAGGCTGTGGGGCGCGGAGTGGCGGCCGTTCCTCCCGCCCGGCTCCTGGGCGGCGGTGGTCTGACTCGAAGCCTGAGTGGGATGCGGCTGACGCGGAAACGGCTGTGCTCGTTTCTCGTCGCCGTGTACGGCCTCTTTTCTCTCTACGCCGCCTACCACGTCTTTTTCGGACGCCGCCGCGGGACACCGGCCGTGTCTCTGCGGGGCCTTAGGAAGGGGGCGGCCCCGGCGCGGGAGGGGCGCGGCCGAGGTAGGATACGGGGCGGTGGCCTGGGTCCCTGGCTGCGCGTGCCTACGCGGGGTCGCGGGGATAGAGGAGGCCGTGCGACCGAAGCCACGAGGCTGGAGATCAGGCTCTCGGGCCCGGGATTGGCCTTGAGGCTCTGCGTTGCGTTTTTCCAGCTCCAGCTCCGCGCCACCTGCCCCGGGCGCGGGATTGGAGGGCACGTGCATCCTTCAGTCCCGCCGCCACCCCGCGCGCTGTCCCCGCTGTCGGGGCTCAAGACTGACAGACGCGCAACCTTTAAAACTTGTTACAAAGTGCCAGAGATTCGCAGGCATGTGCCTGGGTTTAGAACATATGTTTTCATACTGAAACAAAGAGCCTTTTCTAATGGTGCAGTGATTTCTGAAGGCCGGGAAGCTTTACTTCCAAAGCTGGTGCCCTGGCCTGTATTCTTGATCTACTTCAGGATCGGACAGGTGCCCTTCTCTCCCCTTGTCAGAATTTTGCACTATAGTATTTAAAATTGTAGGATACTTTATTATTAAGTCTTTATGTATAGACTATGTATATATAACCTATAAAGAATTGCAAAAGTTAAACCTTTAACTTGATACAGATTATCCATTTATTTTAGGAGGTTTTTGGGAGAGACAATTTTGTGTTTTGTGTTTAATTTTATCTCTAAAATCTTTAAGAGTAAATGCTTAATAAAAATTAGAGTCTGACTTCCATTTTTAAAATATATTTAAAATATACGTATATGTATGTTTAACCAGTCCAAATTCAGTTGATTTACCTCTTTGAAAAATTAAAGTTAGGCTGAAATTAGAGCTCTCTAATATCTAATTCAAATGGCTTGAGTTTAGGACTCCAGTTCTATCTTATTGATAAACACTGTTACTCTTTTTAAAACACAGAACAATCTACTTTGGGAAGTGAAGAATGGAATCCTTGGGAAGAAGATGAAAAACAGGAGCAACAGCACAGATTTAAAACTAGCCTTCAAATATTAAATAAATCCACGAAAAGGAAAACAGACTTCCGAGTACAAATCTGGGGCAAAGCTGCCATTGGTGAGTTAATGTGTAGGGCTCAAACATGTAAAAAGCATCACAAAATGTACTTTATTAGTATTGGATTCAATTTGTTTTAATACGTTAAACAAATCGTTAAAATAGCTTATTTTACCACTTGGCAAAATAGGCATTTTTTTCAATATTTTTTTTCTTCTCCTTTTAGGCATTATCT
This sequence comes from Noctilio leporinus, assembly GCA_004026585.1. Taxonomy (NCBI): domain Eukaryota; kingdom Metazoa; phylum Chordata; class Mammalia; order Chiroptera; family Noctilionidae; genus Noctilio; species Noctilio leporinus. The sequence goes on from PVIW01000624.1 coordinate 43,260, forward strand.
GTGTAAGAACATGGACACACATTGTTGGTTTTTAGCTGAGCACAAGTTGATTTGTAGATACAAAAAATGATTTGTGTAAGCATTATCATAGTTAATGCATATGTCAGCTGAATTTTCATGAATCTATGTTTATTGATACTTGATACACAAGTATAAGTTGTGGCCACTGCCCTTTATAGCCAAACAAGTTTGGGACACATTGAACGGTACAAATTTAAACCAGGTTCTGTATTGATTTCTCAGAGCCTTTTGTGGGCCCATATTTATTGTCAGTGGCCAAGAATGGGATATAATAGGTAGCTGATTAGACTTGATTGCCCACAAAAGCATTTTCCTTTTGAGTATCATGAGAGTCTAGCATTCCAAGTTATATATTATGCTCAATTAGAGAATGGAACCCTCAATTCTTAAAGAGTCATAAAGAATTTAGTGAATAGAAAGGGCTTTATTTGGCCTTTAAACATAAGTTGGATTTATGTGGACAGTAGGGGATATAGATAGAAAGTACCAGAGGAGAGAAAAGTAAACAGGACAAAGCCTTGCCCATGGGGTTCCATAAATTGAGTCACACATGCAGGCAAGTATACATCCTTAAAGACCTCTGAAGTTCAGGTACCCAGAAGCAGGCCTCTCATCATCAATTTGTAATAATTTTTTCTTTATAAAATCTCTAATATTAATTTCTTCTTTTAAATTACCATTTCCCAGACCCTGGCTGGTGGCACAGTGGATAAGGTGCCAACCTGGGAACCCAAAGGTTGCCGGTTCAATTCCCAGCCAGGGCACATAATCAGGATGCAAGCTAGGTCTCCAGCCAGGTCTATGGCTGGAGGCAGGTGAAAGGCAACCATACATTGATGTTTCTCTCCCTCTCTACCTTTATCCCTACACCTCTCTCTAAAAGAGAGAGGTGCCCTGACTGGGGAATCAGACCAGCGACTTTTGGGTTCACAGGCCAGTGCTAATCCACTGAACCACACTAGCCAGTGCTAGACTTTTCTCTTTTTGATCCTACTAGTAAGCCCCAAGTGACTAGATAAGTTTTATGAAATTCTACTTTCATTAACCTCCCCCCAGGCACAGTAATAGCATACCAGTTATAAACATTCCCATTAGAAAGGGAGAAAGTGGAAGTAAAACTGAGTCACTGGTCTAAGCAATTTTGAAATTCAACCAGGCAAGCTCCATTAGGTGTGAAGGCCTGGGAATAATCTATGGCTCAAAGCTCTGCTTCTGGCCTTTCAGCTCTGCCTTTGGAGTCATCCTTCCTTTTTCATGAAGGGTAGCATGTGTTTTCAGAGCAGCAGTTTTACGGTATTTCCTGAAGATAGCCTTCTTCATTTCAATTTCTCTTAGGCCTTTTTAGTCCAAGCTGCCAGTGTTTCTGCTGGTATAACATTCTCAAGAACCTTGTGGGTCTCCGGTGTCTGTCAGGAGGATTTGCTGCTGTAAAAAAGGGCTCCTCCACAGGCCTTTCCTAAACAATCCCATCTCTATTTATGACTTCTGCTAAAATTACCGAACAAGATCCATAAATCACATTTCTAATATCTTTGAAGAACCCTTCATTTGACTAAAATTACAATCTTTTTAATCTTATGAGGCACAGGCCCAAAGGGTATTAAGTCATGTCCTCGGCCTTCCTTCAAGAACATGCATTCCTGACAGTGAATCTCCTAAATTTTCACCTCTTTTGCAATTTGAATAGGCTGAGAATTTCCCAAATCATCAAGCACTGTTTCCTTTTTATTAAACAGTCCTTCCCTCAGTCTCCTTCCTTTCATGTTTTACTGTAATCAACAAGAAAAAACCAGGCCACAGCTTCTACACTTATCTCAGAAATCTCTTCAGCTGGATACCCAAGTTTATTGTTTACAAATTCTGCTTTCCACATAATTTCAAGGCACAATTCAGCTAAGCTTTGCCAGGAATCTGCCACGTAACAAAGGGATATGTTCCAAGAAATGTGTCATTAAGCAATTTTGTCCTTGTGCAAATATTACAAACCTAAATGGTATATCCTACCACTATAAAGTATATCCTATACTTTTCTGCAACTAGTGGCACAGAAGTTTTATTTACATCAGCATCACTACGAACACATGAGTAATGTGTTGTACTATGACATGTTGCCAGGCATAGGAATTTTTCAGCCCCATTGTAATCTTATCAGTCTATCATTATAGACTGCAATGATAGACATATGCAGTCTATCATTGATGAAATGTCATTATGTGATACATGACCATGTAAGAAGAATCCCCTTTTCTCCATTTTCTAATAACATGCTACTCAATTCCTGAACCCTTACCAGCAACACTTTAATGTACATATTTCTACCAGCAGTCTGCTTATGATTTAGGTATTCCCTAAAATGATGCAGGTTTTTTTCCTACTGTGCTCTCAACTGGACTCTGTATTCTCACTAGCTGAGTCATTAATATCCATATACCTACCTATGATTTGTTCAAGGCAATATAATCTAGGCTTTTTTTCAAAATCATACACCTCAAAATTCTTTCAGCCTCTTTCCATACCTAATTCCAAAGCCACTTCCAGATTTTTGAATATTTGTTACACTAGTACACATAATCTATAACTATATAATCTATAGTTTCTTATAGCTGCTATAATCTATTACCAATTCAATGGCTTAAAACAGTACAAATTTATTATCTTATATTTCTGTAGGCAGAAATCTAAAATGTATTCACAGGGCCACATTCCTTTTTGGAGACTATAGGAAAGAATCCATTTCCTCCTCTCTTACCTCTTCTGCAGGCCACCTGGCCCTTGACTCAGGGACTTACATCACTCTGACCCCTTCTTCCATCCTCACATCTCCTTCCCTCTCTCTGACCCTTCTGCCTCCCTCTTGTGAGAACTGTGATTACAAAGAGCCTACTCAGACAATCCAGAATAATCTCCCCACCTCAGTATTCTCAATTTAATCACATTTAGAAAGTTCCTTTTGCCATGTAACATAACATAGTCACAGGTTCCTCAGATTACATCCTTGGACATTGCGGGGTGGGGGCATTATTCAGCCTACCACAATTAGAAAGTTCTACCTCATTGGCCAAGTCCTTAAACATCTTTTGTGTGTGTGTGTGTGTGTGTGTGTGTGTGTGTGTGTGTCCTTTAATTAGTTCAGGGATGTAATGAGAATGAAACAAAACTCAGCTTTCAGTGTAACTAAAATAGGGTTCCCAGACTACTTCATTGTCTCCAGATTTCTTCATTGTGTGACACTACTTTCCTCTACTCTCAGAGCTTTCATTCAGGTGAAATCTTGTCAAACATCAGAGGCTGCCCAGGGAGAAAAGATGCAGTGGCACTTGCCTGCAGAGGGCATCATGCAGTGAGAGATGTGTGTTCAAGGGAGAAGGAGGTAATATCTCCTTAACATATTGAATGTATATGTACATACATGGGCTTCTCTGATTATGTTTGGCACAAAATAGTTTTAAATAGAAACAGATTGTTATAAAATAGAAACAGTCCTAATCATATGCAGCAGGTCCTTCTAATGCCCTTGAAGTTGTTTTACTATAATATTGATGAGATGCCATAGGAACTTAACTCCTGTTTATATCAATTAGCCTACAGTAAATCTGGTTTTATTTTATGCCCATCCACTTGAAGTCACAGAATTTATCAAGGACAGTAAGTGAGGACTTAACTGCAGTAATTTACGTAGTACTGTAACAGGTTATCTATTATTTATCTATTTCAGGATAAAATAGTAAAGGTCCAATGATAATTAGGGGGTTCTCAAATTTAGAGTAAGAGGTTATTGTCTGTAACACATTGTGCCACCTTTCACACTGACAACCTCTGAATTGTGTCTGTCATGCAACAGCTGCTGTACAGATGGTTTTGAGCTATTGCTTGGTAGGACTGCCTGCCTACCAAGGAACCAAGAGGAAACAACTCTGGTTCCCTAATCAAATTATGTGAAAGAACAGAGCATAAGCTCATCCCACACACCAGAGTGGACAAGACAGTAAATGCTTTTGTTTGTTTTTTTTAATTACCAGGTTTGTATCTCTGGGAGCATATTTTTGAAGGCATACTTGATCCCGCTGATGTGACTGCTCAATGGAGAGAAGGAAATGCAGTTGTAGGAAGAACACATTACAGGTATGAATTGTACATTAATCTTAGCTGTACTGCCATATGATGTTTTATGCTAGTACTAGGAGAAAAATAAGAGAAATCAGTATTATAGAAAATATTTCTATTTCAACATGTAAAGAATAGAGAAATCTCTAAATAAACTTAAAAACATTTTTCAGTTTGTCTCTTTCATATAATAGTTATGTTCATATGTTTTTAGAATAATAGATTATATGAAAGCTCTTACTAGTTTTGAAATTTTTATTTATTAAAACATATTTTTTGGGTTTTTTTGTTTTGTTTTCTTTTAAAGATTTTATTTCATTATTTTAGAAAGAGGGGAAGGGAGAGAGGCAGAGAGGAAGAGAGACATCAATGTATGGTTGTGTTTCACCTGCCTCCAGCCACAGACCTGACTGGAGACCTGGTTTGCAACCTGGTTATGTGCCCTGGCTGGGGAATCGAACCTGCAACCTTTGGGTTCGCAGGCCGGCGCCTTATCCATATTAAAACATTTTATATACAAGTTCTGTAATGACTTAATGGTATAGGTTACCATTTGACTGCAGTACTAGAAATCTGTATTTTACACTCAACTAAACCAATGCATTGTTAAGACTTTTTTGAGCTTTTTTTTAATAAAACTTTTAATTCTGATGCCATATTTTCTAAAGATTTTTAATAGGTAGAATTAAGATTTTATTTAGGAAAATAATGATAATTTTACCATATGAAAGAATGCTATTTTCTATTAGATTTTGCTTTTATATTGAAATAAAATATAAAGATATTATTTTAACTTGTTTACTTCATGTAAATTATATTATTAAGAGGAAAATATGAACCAAAAATTCTGTTTTATATTAGGATTCTATTTTTTAGGGAAATCAAGATGAAAAGTCATATCGTAGTTAATCTCAATTTTATTTGAATTTTCAATGTATCTTTAATGTTTTATTTACTTTATATGTACTTAGAAATTTTATTGCATAATTCTTTTCAAAATAATCAGTCTTGGAAAGTAGACAGGTTTTTCATGTCATCATTGATAATGATTTTTCTTTTCATCTCTAGGCTTCTATTGATAATCCCATCCAAGTGTTTACACATAGTCCTTAACTTATAATATTTGGATTTGAATGTTTGAAAGTAAATGTGTATTATGCATGTAAATCTAATATTTTTATATTTAAAAATAAATGTGTTACAATTTCTATTACTAGTTTAATAGTTCTCTACCGATAATATGTCGAATTTTCAGAAAAATTCTTTAAAATTTATGGAAATTAGTATATACTGTTATTATAATGATACTAAAGGATTTGAGCAAACAACATTAATTCCCAAAAGACAGTCTTCCCTTCTGAAATTTTTACCTGAGATTTATGTTATGATCAAAGAGCAATGCTGCTATTTTCTCTTAGGATTTAAGAGAACTGTGTATTCAGAGAAGTTCACTATTGTGGCAGATTTTCTTAACTTACTAAAGTTTAGGCTTATGAAAAGTAGTATTTTGTATTTATCCAAAGTTAATAACCTTTTTACTTTTTAAATTAAATTATTTGGGGTGACATTGGGTAATACGATTACATAGGTTTCAAATGAACATTTCTTTTTTTTTTTTTTTTTTAAGATTTTATTCACTATTTCCAGATAAAAAGGCAGGGAGGGAAGAAGAAAGGAAGAGAAACACCAATGCATGCTTGCCTCTCACTTGCCTACAGCTAAGAACCTGGTTGGAAACCTAGTTAATGTGTCCTAACTGGGGAATTAACCAGCAAACGACCTTTGGGTTCGCAGGCTGGTGCCTATCCACTGAGCCACACCAGCCAGTGCTCAAGTATATATTTCTATGATACATGATTTGTAAGTTGCACTCTATGCCCACCACCCAAAGTCACATCATCTTTTATTATCATATTTTGACCCACTTTACTCTTTATTACCTTCCCTCTGGTAGCCACCGTGTTGTCTGTATCTATGAGTTTTTGTTTTTCTTTTTTTTTTCATCTGTTGCTTTCAGTGTTATATCCCACACATGAGTGAAATCATGTGGTTAACTTCTTCTAACTTGTTTTCGCTTAATTAATATGAAATTGCAAGTGTTTCATTGAATTGAGCTACATGGATACTAACTTAAATGTTTCGATATATTCATCCTTATTTGACCATAAGTGAATCAGGAGTAATGGGTCATATTGAAGAAATACATGGAACAAATTTCTAAGTACTGTCAAGATACATGTGAATATACATAAGCATAATATATTTGGTTTAAATAAATGTTTTAGTTTACAGAGAGCTCATATCATTTACTTTTAGCCTTACAGCAATTCTGAGGCAGAAGTAGAAAGGATTTTATTAGTATTCCAGGATTGACCAGGCTTATGAACGCAGATTCTTATTGACTCATACACCAAAGAATGTAATCTAGAAAACCAAGTAAATAACTAGAATGGAATGAAAGCTATCAATCCACAAGCGTATATTGAGTTGACCAGCACATTCTTTACATATAGGCAGGCTACAGTTGATACCCCATTATTTGAGTCTTGTTCGATTAAATATGGAATCTAAATACGGCATTTAACAAAGTCTGTGTGGTTCAGAAGGGCATAAATGACTCATTGTTCACCAACGGATTGGTAATATGCATAGTTTGTCCTCAGCCTATGACTACATGTGCATGTGGGGCGCACCGAACTTGAGTCAGGCTCAGGGAGCCCTGCCACCTCTGGGCAATGAAGCAGTGTGATTGAGTTGTAGGAGCACAGACTTTGCAGCCAAATGTCTCAGTTCAAATACCAGCTTTACCTCTTATTGGCAGTCTGACTTTGAGCAATTTTCTTATCCTCCCTGTGATTAAATTTCCTTGAGTTAAAAATAAGGTAAGTAGTACTTTCTACTTCACAAGGTTGTTTTGAAGATTAAATGCATTGAAAGGTATATAGTGCTTAGAACAGCACACAGTAATAACAATGGAAAGGCTTGCTGTTATTAGTTTTATTATTTTTACTATTACTTAAATAGGTACTGCAACATCTCCCTACCTTTCAATTCTCCTTCTTCTGTTTTCATTATTATCTATCTCTCCACCATATACCTCTTCACAAATACCTTAGTGATAATTTTTTTTTTGAGTGAACAAATTTTATTGACACCCTCAAAGATAAAGAGGACTAAGTTGTACCTTTGGATACCCTAACAGAAAATCTCACCTAACTGGACCATCGTTTATAGGAATAGACGAACCCAATACGACAAAATTCAAATTCTCATGTAATTGCTTAAAGTGAATGTAAATGAACTAATCATTTTATCACAACCATCCTGTAACCATACAAAAAAGGAAATTTACATGGCATAAAAAAAGATGTGCTAAACTTAATGAAGTAAATTTCTCAAACTTATTTTTATAGGATAAAGAATGCACTTGAAAAGATTAAATTACTTAAACTGATTTTTTTATAGCAAACTGTTTAACATTGACTTAACTTCCATTCATGGTATTCAAAAAGAACACAGCTTTAGAATTAGAAAGATCATTTAATTTAAAATGAGGAATCAAGTATTGAAATTAGGAAAAGACTGGGTTTCTTTTTGAAAAGAATCTTCAAGTACCACTAAGTATAGAGAAAATACTAATTTTGGTTACTTTTTCCCCCTTACTGTGTAAACTATTATACCTTTCAAAATATAACACCCATGTAGAAACATTCCAATCAAATCTTAGAAAAACATTAAGCAAAAAAATTACTGGGTTGATCATGTCTTAATTTGTGATTATTCAAACATTTCATTAAGTGTTTTCTTCTATAGAGCTCAGGTTCTCTACTTTGGTCTCTGCAGTTAAGAAACATTCAGTTAGTTACACTATCGAAATGGATATATTCTTTATATTAACATGTTCAAGTAGGTTACAAACTTCCCTGTGATTCATTCCTTCCCTTAAAGGAATTTTGCTTATTTCTACTTAGATACATGATTGATGTTTTGATTTTATTGGGCAACTTCATTTTTTTAATCTCTTAAGAGGAATCTGACCCTGGCTGGTGGCTCAGTGTTCCCTGAGTGAATCATACTTCATTTTGTTAATTTGTATGGATCAACAAAAATTGTTCTGATAAAATATTTTTGGTACATTCATATCTTATCTAGTTAGATATCAAAACAAACTATTATTGTCAATGTTTTCCATAGTAAAATGTTTTATGTCTTTTAAAAAATAACAAAAGTGTATATATGATACTTTTTAAAATAATTCGGGTGTGTGATCTATATGGCCTTGATGCCAAGTAACTAAGTTTATGTCCCATCTTTAGCATTGCATATCTAGTGACTAATACCCTTTTGCAAATCACATAACCTCTCTCTCAAGGTTACATATCTTCCTTCATAAAATTGTCCCATGGTGGAGAAGGACTGGAAAAGCTCTCATGCTCTAAGAATTATACTTTCCTGTAATTTCAAAGGGGAGTGTATATATATATACTGCCAATAATAAATATTTTAAATCTGTCATAACTATCATCATTTCTAAAGCATTTTCTAGCTTTTTTGATTCTGCAGATTGTCTTAAATTACTAAATGATCACTTAATCATCAGCCACCTGCAATATTTGGTTCTGTCCAAGACAAACTCAACACACACTTCTGATTCCTACAGTTTATTTCCCTTGTAGAATAATATATATACTATTATATAGTACATTTACACACACAAGCAAAATATATATTTAGGTTTTGTGTTTAAACTATATCTGCTAACTCTAGTATTTGTTAACCATAGTGCCAGGGGAATAAGCTCTAAAGATAAACTGATTTTGATTCAAAACTCAACATTAATAGAGAACTCAGAAATAAACTCATGCCTGCATGACCAATGACACAGGAGACAAGAATATATAATGGGATCAGGTCTCTTGGCTAAATGGTATTGGGAAAACTGGTCAGACATGTGCAAAAAAAAAAAAAAACTGGATCACTTTCTTACATCATACACAAGGATAAACTCAAAATAGAATAAGGACTTAAATGTAAGACCTAAACCATAAAACTCCTAGAAGAAAACTTAGGCAGTAAACTCTGTGACATCTCTCTTCCTAATTTTTTTTTTTTTTTTTTTTTTTTTTTGGATATGTCTCGTCAGACAAGGAAAACAAAGGAAAAAATAAATGCAACTACATCAAGCTAAGAAGTTTTTAAACAGTGGAGGAGACAATCCACAAAACTAAAAGACAACCTAGCAAAGGAAAAGATATTTGCTAATGATACATCCAACAAATAAGGCTTTAACATCCAAAACTTATAATAAACTCATTCAACTTAATGCCAAAAACAAAATAAACAAAAACCACTTTGATTAAATATGGGCAGAGGACCTGAATAAACATTTCTCCAAAGAGGACATACAGATTGCCAATAGATATACAAAAAGATGCTCAATGTCAGGAATCATCTGAGAAATGCAAATTAAAACCACAATGAGATATCACCTATTACCTGTCAGAATGGCTGTCATTAATAAATCAACAAGCAACAGGTGTTGGTGAGGATGTGGAGAAAAGGCAACAATCATGCACTGTTGGCAGGACTGTAGATTGGTGCAGCCACTGTGAAAAACAGTATGCTTCAAGGTATTTATCTGAAGAAATCCAGAACATTAATTCAAAAAGATATATACATCCCTTATGTTCATTGCAGCATTATTTACAATGGCCAAGATAATGGAAGAAGCCTGAATGTCCATCAATAGACAACTGGATAAAGAAATAGTAGTACACATATACAAGGGACTATTACGGGGCTGGCCATAAAAAATGAAATTTTGCCATGTGCAACAACATGGATGGACCTAGGCAATATTGTGCTAGGTGAAATAAGTCAGAGACAGACAAATATTTAATTTCCCTTATATGTGAAATCTAAAAAACAAACAAAACAGAAACTTACAGATTGAACAAATTCATGGTAGCCAGATGGAAGGGAGGTTTGGGGAAAGTTTGAAAAAGGGGAAGGGATTGATGCAAATTGTCACTTATAAAAATAGTCACAGGAGAGCCCTGGCTGGTGGCACAGTGGATAAGACACGTGCCTACGAACCCAAAGGTCACTGGTTCAATTCCCAGCCAGGAATTGAACATAACCAGGTTGCAAGCCAGGTCTCCAGCCAGCTCTGTAACTGGAGACCAGTGAAAAGCAACCATACATTGATGTCTCTCTCCCTCTCCGCCTCTCTGCCTTCCCCTCTCTCTAAAAAATAAAATCTTTAAAATATATAAAATCAATTAAAAGTAAAATAAAAATAGTCACAGGGATGTAAAATAACAGCATAGTGAATATGGTCAATAATATATTGTAATAACTGTATGGTTTCAGATGGGCACTAGACTTATCAGGATGATCACTTCGTAAGTAATATAAATATGTGGTCACTATGTGTACACCTTAAACTAATATAATTATGAGGATGAAAGTATCCAGCCATGTACTATAAAAAATAGAGACATTTATTGAAGATGATATATGATACAAGAAACATTGTACATAGGACAATGAAGCCTCAGTCCCCTTCAAAGTAGGCATCTTGGGAGCTCACAGTTCTCCCAATCACCATCAGCTCCCCTGTTATAGTTTTCTGAATCTCATTGATGTTCTGAAATCTCTTCCCTTCCAAAGATGATTTTAGTTTTGGGAGAAACCAGAAGTCACAGAGCACCAAATCTGGGCTCTAGGGGGTGATGATTCACCTCAGTGATTTGATAATTCACCAAGAAACTGTATGAGGTGTGATGCATGGTCGGTACATTGTCATGATGAAGCTGCCAAAGCAGTTGCCCATAGCTGCAGCTTTCTGAATCATCCAAATAGTTTCCATGAAGGAATGTTCAAGCTTAATGCAAAATTTGATGCAGCTTCATTGCTGTACTTGCTCAGTCAGTTTGAATGAGACAGCCACACAGTACACATGCTCATTCACTAGGTCTACTGCCCCCGCTGACTAGTACGATGAAGTCGTCATTGTTTGCGCACATGTATTCCAATCCACTGCCCTTGGCTGCCAGGTGATGCTGATGTTGCGCAAACGGTGCTTGTTATGTTAACAGTGGTTGAACTTTTTCCAGACAGGCCTTATATGTCAATGGTAATTGAAAAATTAAAACTAAAAAATATGTTATAACTCAGTGTTACCATCACAGGTCAGGTTTAGCAACTTAAGCCTGATTTCCCAAATGCCAAACAAGGGACTAATGTAGTCTGTGGAGTTGTGGGTGTTAAATGATATAACCTATGCAAAGTGCCTATGTGTCGTGTATATAAAAGGCATTTAATAAATGTTAGCTTTTATCCCCCCAAAAAGTAATAAAAAAAAAAAGATTTCAGGATGTTTATGCTAAAGATTAAAAGGTTCTAGCAGGTTATAAAGAAATGTTTAAGTAGTATATTGTAAAGAATCTAGGACCATTGTGGCTAATTTTAAGATATATTAAATGGTATTTTTTATATGTAATACATTAGTTAAAATATTCCAATGGTATTGGTTCTGAGTTAGCACATTTGATGAAAATTGTTATGAAACTTGTCTGTTTCTTTTGACAGCTTTTTATTTTTTTATTTTTTAAAGATTTTATCTATTCCAGAGAGAGGGGAAGGGAGAGAGGCAGAGAGGGAGAGAGACATCCATGTATGGTTGCCTTTCACCTGCCTCCAGCCACAGACCTGGCTGGAGACCTCGCTTGCAACCTGGTTATGTGCCCTGGCTGAGAATCAAACCAGCGATCCCTGGGTTCGCAGGCCGGCGCCCTATCCACTGGGCCACCAGCCAGGGCTTGACAACTTTTTAAATACTTTAAATAACAACAGATTTTTAATACAACAGATTCTCATTTACCTACCACACAGAACTAACAAATTCCAGCTCTCTGTCACATTTGTTTCAGATATTTCACTTTCCCCTTAAAATAATTAAATAGTTTTGATAAAAATGAAGCTGTCTTTGTACTGTCTCCTCAGGCCTTTTTCTCTCCCTTATCCCTCAGAGGCAACCACTGTCAGGAATTTGGTGTGTATATTCCCATTCAAGTTTTTATATTTATAGTTGTATTAGATATATAAGCATATTTTTTTCCTGAATTTACTTTAAAATTTATATAATTATCATATTTTATGAGTGCTCTGGTGTTTAATTCTATATTTTTTAGAGTTAACCTTCATGGGATGTTTATAATTCCATCTTCCATTTCTTAATTTATCAACATTTTCTCATCCATTGATTCAAACATGTCATTCAGATGGACAGTATAAGAGCAGTTCACACCATAAAGGGGATGGGAACTTCTGGTTTAAACACCTTTCCAGTATGAACTACATGGGGTTTCACAATAATCAACTGTATTTCTTTGCTTAATAACTCAAATTCCAGCCAGCACTTATTTTGAATGTGGTTTAAGAAAGGGGTGGGAGGAAGTAGGTACCACATTTCTGATTATCATCTGCAAATTGATATTTTTACATCCAAAGTTTCTCATTAATCTACAGCAAAGCCCCATCATCCAAATTTATATTAGAAATTGTTTCTAGAAAGAATATGAAAAAAAAAATGAATTAAGCATTTGTAGATTTTATGTAAAATGATTAGAAACTTCTGGTGTAAAATATCTTGATTCTCCTTCTTGTTTGCCTCTTGTTTTGATTTTTGCAGCTTCATCACTGGGCCAGCAGTAGTCCCTGGGTACTTCTCCGTTGATGTGAATAATGTGGTACTCATTTTAAATGGAAGAGAAAAAGCCAAGGTCTTTTTTGCCACCCAGTGGTTACTTTATGTACAAAATTTAGTACAAACTCAAAAACTCCAGCATGTTGCTGTTGTTTTGCTTGGAAATGAGCATTGTAACAATGAATGGATCAACCGATTCCTCAAAAGAAATGGAGGCTTTGTGGAGCTGCTTTTCATAATATATGACAGCCCCTGGGTTAATGGCATGGATGTTTTTCAATGGCCTTTAGGAGTGGCAACGTAAGTACAAAATGTTAGACATGATTCTAGCCTTGAAGACCTGAATTTCAAAATCAGGAACACTGTGTTTTCAATTTGCAATAAACATAGTTCTTTTAAGATAATTGAGGCCAGGTACAATCTTTCACATGGGCAAAAATATCATTTGGTCTCATGCTTCAGTAATAATAATGATGCTTTTAGAGTATTTTAGCCTTTTATGAGGAAAGCAGGTGAAAAACTTTTCTGTGCTTTAAAACCTCAAGACACAAGATGAATTTTTAAGTTTATGAGCAGTTGTCTAAAGAGATGTTTAGCATAGGATGGAAGAAAAACCAACCTTCTTAAAATAATTATTATAAAATTTCTATAATTAATAGTATAAAAAACTTTCCTTAAAGGCAATATTAAATCCGAAGCACACTGTGTCCTTGGGCTTGGAAGTATTATAATGTGATCAGATCTGCCACTAAGACTAGTTGAATTTGCACAAATGGTGTCTAGTTGGCTACACGAACATCACCAGAGAAGAACATAAATAAGACAGAATCCCTGGGTTACCGCTACAGAATCCTGATTTAGTAGGATATAAACAAAAAGTTTATATTAGATATAGCCAGGTTTAAGGCCTCTGAAAAATTTATCCCTTGAGTAGAGCCTATATTTGTAAAATGTTTTGACATCAAAAAGATTACTCTTTTCACAGTAATACTACATAACTTACTAAGACATTAGAGGATGGAACCTCTGCATAATTCTGGTATTGTTGAACTAGGCCAGTATCACTGTTACAGATCAGTGGTTCTCAACCAGGGGCAGTTTTGCACCCCCAGCCCCACCCCCAAGAGACATTCAGTTATGTCTGGGGAGCTTTTGGGTTGTTAGAAGTGGAGGGAGGAGAGGTGATCCTGACATTTGGACAACAGAGGCCAGGGATGCTGCTCAGTATCCTGCAAGGTAGAGGACAGCTCCATGACTGACAAAGAATGATCTGGCCCCAAAAGGCAGTATTGCTGAAGTTGAGAAAACCTACTGTAGACTGTTAATAAAGCTTTGCACTTATGTGAATATTGTATTTAAAACACACAATTCGATTTCTATTAATTTCAAATACCCATAAAAATGGGCCACTTATGACTTCCAGCCATAAGTGGAGGTACAGGTAGATACGCCGCATCTCCCTTCACAAGTAGGAAGGAATATAGCTACCTCAAAACTATTAAAAAACAACCAGAAGCTCCAGAACATTTAAGTGAAGTCCATCAAAGAAATAAAGGTGAAATTTTCATCCAGACAGGAGGGGTGGAGAGGCAGCAGGTGACGGTAGTGCAGTGGCTGGGGCCAGTTGGTGGAAAGCACAGTCACACATTATTAAAGTTAAGGGGGAAACCTGAGAAACCATCCCAGCCCCAGACCAGACTGGGTAGCTCACGGTTCCAGCACTGGGGGGAAATAAAGCCTCATTGCTTCTGGCTGTGAAAACCAGTGGGAGTTGGGGTGGCAGAGGAAACTTCCAAGTCTCTCAGCAGAGTCTGTACATTTAGTGGAAAAGGGGCCAGTGCTCAGCAGGCAGCATTGTTGCCTCTCAGACACCCCCCCCCCCCACATACAGCACATGGTAAAACAGGTCACCCCACACTGACGAATACCTAAGGCTCTGCCCCTTATAATGTAACAGGTGTGACAGCTCTACCTAAAACACAGGCAAACACAGAAAGCTGTCAAGGTGAGGAGATGAAGAAATATGGCCCAAAGGAGGAAGCAGCTCAAGGTTCCACTAGAAGAACTGAGCAATGTAAGGAGATAACCAATCTAACAGATGCAGAGTTCGAAACACTGGTAATAAAGATGCTCACAGACTTGACAGGCAAGATTCAGTATGACATACATAAGGGAAGAAACGAAGATTATGCTAAGTGAAATGAAGGAAAATCCACATAAAACCAGTGATGAAGGGAAGGAAACCAGGGCTCAGGTCAATGATTTGGAACATAAGGAAGAAAAAAACAGTCAACCCATACAGAAGGAGGGAACAAGAATTGGGAAAAGGGAAGAACCTCTGAAACAACTTTAAACATGCCAACATCCAGATCATAGGGGTGCCAGAAGGAGAAGAAGAAGACCAAGAAATTGAAAACTTGTGTGAAATTATAATAGTTCCTAATTAGGAGACGAAACTAGACATACAACTCCAGGAAGCACAGAGGGTACCAAATAAGTTGAACCCAAAGAGGACCGCACCAAGACATGTCATAATTAAACTGCCAAAGGTTAAAGATAGAGAATTTTGAAAGTAGCAAGAGAAAAGAATTCCTATGAGACTATCAACTGATCTCTCAAAAGAAACTTTTCAGGCAAGAAGAGACTAGCAAGAAATATTCAAAATGATGAAAAGCAAGGACTTACAACCAAGACTACTCTATCCAGCAAAACTATCGTTTAAAATGGGAGGGCAGATAAAGTGCCTCCTAGACAATGTAAAGCTAAAGCAGTTCATCATCATCAATCCCTTATTATATGAAATATTAAAGGGACTTACTTAAGAAAAAGAAGATGAAAACTATGAACATGACAACAAACACAATCATCAACAACAGAAAAGAAAAAAGAAGAATCATAGGTAGGGGGATCATTTAGAGGGTTACCAGCTGGGAAGAGAAAGGGGGAGAAACGGGGAAATGGTGCAGAATTTAAGAGGCATTGGTAGGTTCAAAATAGGGAAATGTAAGAATAGTATAGGAAGGGGTAAAGCCAAAGAACTTATATGCACAACCTATTCCAGGTGGGTTGCTGGAAGGAAGAGGGGTACTGGGTGGAGGGGAGCAAAGGGAAAAGAAATTGGGATAACTGTAACAGCATAATCAGTAAAATATACTTTTAAAAACTGGGCCAGTTACAATAATCCTGTAGAGCATGCAGGGTTCTTTTGTTTATTGGATGGTTGGTTTAGTTTACTTGAAAAGCCTTTGAAATGGGAGCTCTTTGCTCTAGGAATATGAGTTCTATCACCTGGCTAAAACATTCATTAAATCATGATCATTATGAACATAGCAGGTTATTTATACTTTTGAATTCCTTGAATTCCACCTGCCTTACAACTACATGTGTGCACTAGAAGTTGAAGAATATAAAAAATAAAGCCCCTTGACACACAATCTCTATAGCAATTTTGTAAAAGATGTCATTGTGAGAATATTTTTTTAAGTCAGTAGATTCAAGGACTTTTCTGAAGTTAACATGGAAAATTACAGTTTGGGGTTTAGAAAGTCATATTTTAAATCTCTCCGTCCTCTATCATCATGCTAAAATGTTGGGTTATGGGAATTTTGCCAATTCTATGCTCATATATTAACTCATACGTGCTTTTTTTTTTTTTTTTTTAATAGATACAGGAATTTTCCTGTGGTGGAGGCAAGTTGGTCAATGCTGCATAATGAAAGGCCCTACTTATGTAATTTCTTAGGAACTATTTACGAAAATTCATCCAGACAAGCACTAATGAACATTTTGAAACGAGATGAAATTGATAAGCTTTGTTGGATTTCAGTAAGAGAACAGTAAGTTCTGCGTTTACTTGATTTATTCATTTTGTTCTCCAATCTGAGAGTTGCATTATGTGGCAGCACAGCTTTCCAAAGAGACATTGTTAACTCCATTTACAAGTATATCAGTCTTCCTCAGGAGATAGATTGGTAATTAAAGCTATGAGGAACTTGGGCTGTATTCATCAAAAACAGGGAGAATCCCCTATAGCTGTAGTGCATCTCGAAGTGGAGCACTGATACCTGTCACATGCAAATGTCAGTTGTTTGGGTGTCCTCAATAATATTTGCTAGTCAGACTTGACACACGGGGAAATTGTGAATATGCCCGTAGGACTTAGTTTCACCTTGGGATGTTCTGCAGACCAGTTCAGTGTTCCGTTAATGGCATGGAGTACTCCTCACACCTCCAGAACCTGACATCACCTGAGGACAGGGGCCAATTCTCCTTCATTAAATCTCCAGATCTAATACAGAATCTTGCATAAAGTAGGTCAGGATAAATGATGCAGTGGATAGATGGATGCATGGATGCATGCATGCATACATTGATTTAATAAGGTTGAGTTTCTTCCATTTTTTTTAACATGGTAATCATGAAACAGGTGTTTGTGAAGTAAAGGAACAAATTTTGGAATTGCTTTGTTTTTAAAAAATGAAATGGAGTTTTGTGTATGTGAAGCAGTCATCAGAGAACTAATGCCTAAGAAGTATCCTTCTAGATCCAGAAATGTATTCAGTATAGCAGATACTCTCTTCTAGAACGCATAATTCCCAACTCTGCTATTTGTGTAATCATGACATATCCATTCAGTCAAAAATATGTATCAAGCAACTGCTCTGTGCCCAAAACTGTTGTAGCTATAAGGGACACAGCAGTGAACAAAAGGATCATAGCACATGCCCTCTTAGAATTTAGATGCTTGTGGGAGGAGGCAAAACCTGTAAAATATATTGTGTGCCAGAAGATGATAAATGCCATGTGAAAGAAAAAAAAAAAATGTGTAAAGGAGCAATGTAGAAAAGACCAGGGGTCGGGAGTGGAGCATTTGCTGTTTTAGAATGGCCAGAGAAAGCACTAGTAAGGGGTTCCATTTAAGCACAGGCATGAAGTTGTCTGTTGGGAGAAGAGTAGTCCAGGCGGAGGGAAGGACAAAGGTCAAGGGCCTAAGGCAGATGCAGACTTAAGGTTGAGGGACAGCAAGGGACACTGTGCCTGGAAGGGAATGACTGAGGGTAGTGTGAAAGGACAAAGTTTATCTTCGGAATAACGTAGTTCTTGTAATTATTCTCATAGGACAGGCCAGAGGATCGAGTACGTGTCCTTGCTTCTCGTTGCTGCTCCCAGACCATCTCTCTTTTCCCTCCCATTAGACAAAGCCATCCAATCCTCTTCCTCTCTGAAGTCAGACTCAGACCCTTGTGTTTATCTCCTTAATTCTTTAAAGAATCAGTATCTCTCTGTCTCTCTTTGTCCCTCCCTCCCTCCCTCCCTCTCTCTCTCTCTCTCTCTCTCTCTCTCTCTCTCTCTCTCTCTCTCTCTCTCTCTCCACCCCGTCCAGTCTCACTTTTGGTGATCTAAATCTACATAGATGGTCCTTCCATCACCTTGCAGTTCCTTTACCTCCTCTCCTCCATGATGTGGACTCCTCTTGATCTTAGCTGTTTACTGTCATTTTTTTTTTCTGGACCTTATTCATACACACACTGCTTCTCCTCCATGATCCAGCATGTCTCTCTGTAACTACCATTTCCTGTAATTTCCTGTAACCACCATTCCTTCTAATAATCTCCTACAATGTAGGTGGGGTCACAGCCTGTTGTTCCTACTCCCTTTTAATTGTCCTTTTGCTCATCAAAAACTTCTTTACCCCACTTAAATGTGTTAGTCACGGCTGGATATACATTCAGCACCCTAATTTCCTAATCTAGCAAACCCTAACTATGGTTGAACCCAGCTCCTACCTGCACCATACCTGTGCCCATGCAATCAAATGTACTTGGAGAAAGCTGCCAGTCAGTTTCACTTTTAATACAGTCATCCATTTCCCTTCTCTGTGTATTCTTCTCCCCTCCTAGAAGAATTTTATGCCTTGTTCTCTCTTCCAAACCACTCTTACCTTATGATCTTATTGTTTATTTCACTGAGAACATAGAATAGTCAGGAGAAAACATCTAGCTTTCTAACTGGCATTTCAACTTCTGCCCTTGCCCATGTGTAGTCTGTTGTTAACACAACAGCCAGATTGAGTCTAATAAAACATGCATTAGGTCAATCACCCCTGTGATCCAAACCCTACGTGACAGAAGCCTCTGACCTCATCTTCTCTACCTTCCCCTTTATTCTCTCCATATCAGTCGCACTGGCTCCTTGCTGTTCATTCAGCATGTCAGGCACACACTGTCTATGCACCCTGTTCTCCCCTCAGATATTTGCATGTTTTGCTCCCTCACCTCCAGCTGAATGCTCAAATGCCCATGTAATGAGATATTTTTTATCACCTGTTTTGACATTGCAACACTACCTCCTCAGAAACTCCGTCCTCACGCTCTGTTTCACTTTTCCTCACAGCACTTAACACCATCTAAATAATTTACTGACTTGATTTGGTTGCTACCTGTCTTCACCCACTATATCTAAAGTATAAGCTCTCAGGGGGCAGAAATTTGGAGGGTGAGATAGAGAAGACCTGGCACTCAGAAAAGATTGGCTGAATTAACATGCATTCAGAATTTTTATGGTGACCACTGGATTTTTAAAATGTATAGCTGTACACTTTTCAAAATTTTAAATATTTTCAAGGGATCTATTTGAGCAAGATTTTATTTATCATCTCTGCCTATCCTCTCTAGGATGGGTTCACTATCGGCTGTAACTGACATTGAAGGTAAAATCTTCTCTTTCGCAAATGATATGCTTGGTAAAGTGAAAACTACAGTTGTTTTCTGATTCTCTAGGTGGAAGCCCCAGGAAACAAATGAAAGCCTTAAGAATTATCAAGAAGCTTTGCTTCAGAGTGACCTCACATTGTGCCCAGTGGGAGTAAACACGGAATGTTACAGGATATATGAGGCCTGCTCCTATGGCTCCGTTCCTGTGGTAGAAGATGTAATGACAGCCGGCAGCTGTGGAAACACATCTGTTTCCCACAGTGCTCCTCTGCAGTTACTCAAGTCCATGGGCGCACCCTTTATCTTTATTAAGAACTGGAAGGAACTTCCTTCTATTCTAGAAAAAGAGAAAACTATAATTTTACAAGAAAAAATTCAAAGAAGAAAAATGTTACTTCACTGGTATCAGCATTTCAAAACAGAACTAAAAATGAGATTCACTAATATTTTAGAAAGTTCATTTTTAATGAACAATAAAGGTTAACTGTTAACTAATTTTTTTAAGCTAATGTCTGATTTTTTTAAAATTATTTCTAGCATTGTCTGCTCACGTGTGTGGGGAGTGGTTGTGTATTTATAAGTGTTCTCGAAGGTGCCCTGGGAGACCCTAGATTATATTCTTCATGGTTGATCAAGTGCCCCTTGCTGGACTACTCCCGAAAATGAAGCTGAAATGTTTCTCAACTCACTTTTACAAAGTTGAATGATTCAGTATTCATTAAGTCTTCTCACCCACGAAACCCACTCCAGGGAAGCGACGCTGTGTGGTGGAAAGGCTGGGCTTTGGAGTCAGACAGAAGCTGAGCTAAGACCTTCCCTCTGCACCTACTCTCCAGGGACCTGGAGGAAGCCACCTAATTGCTCCGAGTCTTAGTTCCTCTCTATGTAAAATGGAGATAATGGCACCTCATGGGTAAGTTGTAAATATGAAATAAAATAACACATTAAGTACCCAATATATATAGTAAACTCTAAATAATTTCTAATTCATTTTTCATTTCTTATTAGTTATAAGGGTTAACCTTAAGTATTTTATCACATTCTCGTTTACATAATTTGGGAGTAATCATATGCCACGTTGGAAATATATGTGGACAAACCTTGTGGACTTAGACTTTTAGATGACTCAGGCTTTGTTGGATTATGTTGAGGTGGGTGTCTGGATGCAGAAATTGGCCATCATCCATACAAAACACAGACTGGGGCAGTCAGAACTAGAAAATGAGTACCCAGACTCTACAGAAGTTGTCATTGGAGGACAGAGAAAGACTAGCCAGCTCCAAAGGGCATTTCATGCAAAGGCCGGCTGGTGCCATTGGATTAAGGCTGATGAGTGGTCTGTATCTTCAGGTCCTTGGCTCGTGCGAGGATGCAGGGGAACCTGGGCTGTGTCTGTTGCTGGGCCGGCTCATTATTTTCTCAGGAATGCTATGGCTTAATTTCTGTGAAACCAGAGAATTAACATCATTGTTAATGATCCTTTTTTCATCTCATTTATGAATGGCCATATATACTCAATAGGTGTCAATTCCCTCATACTTTCATGGACCTGGAGCTTACACAGGGATGTCCATGTCATCAGAAGGTCTGACAGCTGGATATAAAGGACTTAACCTTAACACAGTACTGAAGAACCATGGAGCCTACCACAACCCTACTCAATGCTGAAGAAACTGTCCCTGCTAAAGATGCCATGTGTAGGGAGCCATTTTATACTATGTGTCTCTCCTCTTTTGTGACCCACTTCTGGTAACAGCTACAGACACTTTATTCAAGGGTACCCTGTCAGTAGGTTTCCTGATGACCCTGAACATTAGTACTGGAAAATAATAACTGAGGCAGATACCTAGTTCAAGGCCTTTGTGCACTAGGAAATACTAAGAACCTTGGATCAACTGCAGGCTCAGAAACTGAAAAGATGCCCTGGAGTAAGAGCTTTCAGGGAGACTGGGGCTGTAAGAGAAGCAAAGATGCTAGGAACAAGCTCAAGAAGGAAGATCTGCCCTAGAGCTGTTGGGATGATTCCTAATGGACTTCAGCTCCCACACCTGTGAATTTTGAGATTGCTTTTTTATTCCCCTATTGTATATCTTCAGAATTATCACCATTTTTTTAAAAAAAGATTTTACTTATTATTTTTAGATAGAGGGGAAAGGAGAGAGGCAGGGAGGGAGAGAAACATCAATGTATGGTTGCCTTTCACCTGCCTCCATCTATGGACCTGGCTGGAGACCTGCATTGCAACCTGGTTATGTGCCCTGGCTGGGGAATCCAACCAGTGACTTTGGGTTCGCAAGCCAGCACCTTATCCACTGTGCCACCAGCCAGGGCTTAGAATTATCACCTTTCTTGAGCTTACCTCCCTCTTTGCACCTGGTTACTTGAGCTGACTTCTAAACCAAAAAAGCCACCCAAAACCATGACCATACATTTCATGTTTGAGTCCCCATTCTGTCTTTTCCTTGCACATGAGTGCTTCCATGTCCAGCGTTGTAACACAGCTCTCCTACAGCTAGGTTAAAGAAGCCTCTGCACTATATTTTACCAACAAGACAGGGTCATCTTTTTCTTTATGAGGTACTTGCTTTTGCCCATAATCCTTTCACAGAATGTTTTTTGCATTGATGTATTTGTTGCCAGCAAAGCCTTTGGAATGGCAAGACCACCTGCAAGACATAAGTGAATCTCAACAAAAGAAAAATTCTCGGCCCTGGCTGGTAGCACAGTGGATAAGGTGCCGGCCTGCGAACCCAAAGGTCGCTGGTTCAATTCCCCAGCCAGGGCACATAACCAGGCTGCAAACCAGGTCTCCAGCCAGATCCATAGCTGGAGGCAGGTGAAAGGCAACCATACATTGATTCTTCTCTCCCTCTCTACCTCTCTCCCTTCCCTTCTCTCTGGAAATAATAAATACATTTTAAAAAATCTTTAAAAAAGAAAAAGAAATATTCTAATGTCCTCCCACATTCTTTCTTGCCATATGGAGTTTGCAGGTAACTTATTAACAGGCCTACTGTAAGCCATCAGTTGCCTCTAGAACTGGTTGGAAATCCACCTAAATATTCCTGGTGGTTTGTGTTATAAGTTTGGAATCCCTGAAGTTTGAAGCTCCAGAAAAATATCAAGGTCTGAATTCAAAACTTAATTGAACTAGAAATACAGTTTGAGACCAATGCTAGAATGGGACTCCACTATGAGTTTGCTTTTCTATCAACACCAGATAATTTTCCAGCTCAGGAAGTAACCAGGCAGCAGAATGCATGTATACATTAAATATTGATATTTTATAACATACACTATGTACCAGGAACTTAACTAAATGTTAGGAATAAAAATAAAGCTAGTTCTGCCCTGGCAGGAGAGAGAGCTATATAAATAATTACAGAATATTTGTGCTAAGAACTCCAGTATGTGTATTTATAAAGCGCTATGGGAATTCAAAGAAACACCTGTCTGTCCCAGACAGTGTTGTCTGGGACAAGCTTTCAGACATGTCTTGAGTTTACTTTAAAGGATAATAGATTTAGTGGCATCTTTCAGTTTCAGCTGAACCTGAGACTTCCAGGCATATAGTTCAGGAAGAGAGTGAGGCTCCTGGGGTGCAGGCTACTCAAGTTAACTGCCTCTAGGCCTGCGGAACTACTGGCCTGGGCAGGCAAAGAGCTTCAGCCATCTCCTTCCATCAGAATGAGTTCATCACAGAAGGGCTCACTGAAAACCTGTTCACTGGGCTAGTAGTTCCTGAGTATCTTCAGGAGTTAGAGTCCTACTTTGTTTCCAGTTTTTTGACATCTGACTCTGTCACCGGTCCTAAAATGACTCTGAGCTCCCTAGAGATATCTTTCAGGCATGTTAATCTACATAACTAAACCTGTCTTCATTTTGTTCTTCCAAAATACACACAAACATTTCTTCTCCGAGCATTTTAGTCTCAGCAAATGTGATAGGGGAGTTCAAGAGTTAAAGATTTAGACGTAGTTGATAGGCTTAAGTGATTAATGTTTGTGGAAAGCTGTTGTTGCAGTAACTGGAATTGTGCAAGACTTAAGTGACTCCAGCAGGTCAACAAGTTCAACCTCTGTGCCCCAGGGCATCTGCTAGCACTGGAGATGGTGTCTGAGCATTGTGTTCCAGGAGGGAACTCTGTGACAGATAAAGCATTGTTGACCAACAGATAAAGAAGCACTAGGAAAATCAAACTGTAATTCATATCCAACTAACCTTTTTCCCAAACCTCTTACCTACCCATCTTATTATTAAAACGTTGGCTTGAGGTGTTAAGATGGTATTTGAGGGCACATAGCCTGCCATCTTCTTAGGTTGCAGGCATCTGAACAAAGCACCCATAAAGATTCAATCCTGTCGATACTTATTGGCTCTGGTAATGACAGCCAGCGAGAACACCAACTTCTCCAGTTTCAAATGGTGTTACTAACCATGCTATTTCTCAAGCTAGAATCCGTACATTTTTATTTATTTCTCCCTACCCCTCCAATTAAACACCAAGTTCTGTATTTTGATGGATCTTCAAATTCATATTTGGTTTAGGCAAATTTTCTTTAAAATACATTTTTCAGTTAGTAAATTATTGCAGAAATAATGTTACTGAAAGTAATTCCAAATTTAGGAAAACATGAAATATTGTGCAGAAAACCTTACCTTGAGATACATTATTAATCTATGAAGTAATTTGAGATTGAAACCTATATATGGCAAACCTAACTTCTGTAATAAAGTCCTTATCACAAGAAAAAAGTTCTTTGTAACTACATATGGGGACAGATATTAGCTAGACTTTTTGTGATCATTTTCCAATATATATAAATCTCAAATTATTATGTTGTATACCAAAAACTAATATAATGTTATATCAATTATAACTTAATAAAAATAACTATTATTCCTAATATAAGTTCCAAATAAATATGGGGTTACCTAAATGTCTAATGAGAATTACTTTTCACAAGCATCACAGATTATTGATATTTATTTCATCATTAATTACATTTGTTACCAAGAAAATAATTAAAATGCCATATTAAGAGCAATAGTTATTTAAGTAAGCCAATTAGACGAGAGTGTATCTCTTGAGTTTTGTCCACTCTAGGAGCACTATTTCCTATAGTAGAAATACAATTCTTTTTACAAGTTACCAGCTGAAAGGAAACTGCGTTGTTTTTTTGTGCCTGGCAGCCTCCGTCCCCAGGAGTCCTACATTCAGGCTCAGAGCAAAGCTGCTGCGGCACCAGCCACTGCAAGAGAAATGATGGGTCAACTGTCAGGATGTTGTTGTTGAAATCATGTTATCACAATGATTATTCCGTGTCCTCTTCTACTGTTGAGGGACCTTTTTCCAAAAAAGGAGTAAGTTTTGTCTTTGGCGGAAGGTGGTGTTTAAGGTGCTGGCTTCCTCCGTTTCAGTGGGTTTCTCACTGCTCCTGGGCCTGTCCTGTGCACACAGGAGGCATATACATGTTATTGAACTGCAATTTCTTTCCCTCCTGCTGCTTTGCATCATGTGCATTTGGTTAGCAGTCCATCCAGAAACCCTTCAGGGGTAGAGGATAATTTTTCCTCCCTGGCACATTTATAGTTTGGGGGGTCAAGAACAAGTCACCCCAAAATGTGTCGCTGTGGTACACAGATTGTTTTGAGTGAAAAGCAACTTTAGCTTCAGGCTCAAGAGAAACTTCTGCCCCTACCTTGCCTGGAAGGACCTGAGTTAGGGGCCTTGCCCATAATGGTGATTATCAGAGATCGACCTGTCTGCAATATAGTGCTGGGCAAACTTCTATTTACTAAACCTCTGTTTTCAGCATCCTGCAATGAACCTTTGAAGGCCCCAAGGTACATACATAACCTCATTCCTGTATCAGGATGTCTTATATACTGCAGTCCCCCTGTCTGTCCCTGAACCTCTCCTGCATGATGAGCCTCTGACTCTCATGATGTGGGATTCCCATACATAGGCATGTATTAAATGTGGTTCTTTTCTCTTGCTACTCTGTTTCATGTCTGATTATTAGACCAGTCAGAAGAACCTTGAGGGTAAATGAAAGTTTGTACCTTCCCCAAATAGTTGTAAAAGATAAGAAAAAGGGGGAAGGAAGGAATGGGAAGGAAAGGTAGGAAGGAGGGGAGGGAGAAATGGGAAGTAAAGGAAGAAATATGGCTTGGTATTATAAAGTTTGTGATTTTTGCTGAGTCAACTTATGTGGGAAAAACGCATCTGAGAACTAGATAAATATCAGGATTGTGGACCAAAAATGGGAGTGCTATGGAAAATAACCTCATGAGTTGATTCCTAACTGGGCATCTCATGGTGGTTAGTCATGGCCCAGCCATATAACTTCTTTAGTAAAAGATTTCTCTTTGTCTCAAGCAAGACCAGCTCATTGTTTCTGTGCATCTAGGTTAATGCACCTTTGAAATGCCTCTTTTCAGACCCCTCAAAAGAGAAACCACCCTCAACAGAACACATAATCTTGTTAACTGTCTTCTGATCTGGCTCTCACCTTGCTTTCTTCCACCTTCATGTAATCATCTTTATTTCCAAATGCATAAAAGAAGCTTCAAACTGGCATCTGGGAAGTATTTTTCTCAGTTGGTGAGATCTTGCTTCCAGGCATACCCTCTGGCTCAAGTAAATTCTAATACAAATTCTTTACAGGCTTGGACAGTTCTTACATTGACAGGATCATAACATAAGGAATAGTTAGTATATAAGAAAAAGACAGCCCTGGCTGGTAGCACAGTGGATAAGGCCCCAGCCTGGGAGCCCAAGGGTCGCAGGTTCGATTCCCCAGCCAGGGCACGTAACCAGGTTGCAAACCAGGTCTTCAGCCAGGTCTATGGCTGGAGGCAGGTGAAACATAACCATACATTAATGTCTCTCTCCCTCTCTGCCTCTCTCCCTTCCCCTCTTTCTAAAAATAATGAAATAAAATCTTAAATTAATTAAAAAGAAAAAGACATCAAGAATAAATGATCAATGATGACATTTTTAAATACTTTATTGAGGGTATTTCAGCATCACGCATACTTAGAAGAAAAGAGAGAAGGAAAATAATCCAAGTTGTCTATCAAATACTTACCTATATAATAATTCTATCTAATAGGTAGATGTGAGATGGTGGATAGAGAGATAAAATACAAGATGGGGCAAAAGGAGGTTCACAGTTGTGAGTACTCAAAATAGTTTATTATTATTGTATTTTTATGCGAACAACTAACTATAAGCCTACTTTTGCCTACGTTGTACATACATATTATATTATATTATTTATTTTTAGAAAGAGGGGAAGAGAGGGAGAAAGAGAGGGAAAGAAACGTCAATGTATGGTCGGCTCTCCCAGGTCCCCAACCAAAGACCTGGCCTATAACCCAGGCATGTGCCCTGATTGGGAATTGAACTGGTGACTCTTCGAGTTGCAGACCGACGCTCAGTCCACTGAGCCACACCAGCCAGGGCTTGAGTTTTTTATGTTTTATATATATTTTTTATAAGTTTAGGTTATAAAGTAGAAATACGGAAACAAGATTTTCATTGTAATTAATATGCCGTGGAAGATGGGTGACATTCACAGTGCAATTTCAGCTTTGTCCAGAAGAGGGAGCAGCGAGACCCATGGTTTCCTGAGCGTGCTTTTGTCATTCCTCAACTGAGGAAGGGAGGGGAGAGTAAGAAAGGGGAACAAGAATGCTACTGAATTTTCTGAGGGGGTGCTATCTCCCACCGCAGCTTTAGGACCATCCAACAGAGTCTGTTTACCACTTCAGAACCTGGCCACCACCACCCAGGCCTGATTTTTTTGTCAAGTCTCTTTCCTTTGCAAGGTAAGAATCAAATCGACATCCATTGTTGGAAGCTTTGTATTCTCACGTAAACTGGTTAGATTCCAGACTGTGTTCATTATTTAACGAAAGATGGGTTTGTGTTCATCGAAGTTTGACTGCACAATCAGAAACCAAAAAAAGTAGAAAATTTGAGTCAAAAGAGCACTGTTCAAGTTTCTCGGAACTTCAATAGTTTTTTAAATTCTTAATGTGAAAAGACAAATGTGATTACTTATATTTTATCAAATGTAATCCAATCATTAGTTCCTCATATGGAAGTTGAATAAATCCTACTTAAATAGCTGTCAAGGCCTATGAGGATCCAATTACATGTTTAGAGACACATATCCTGTATAAGTCAGTGTGTGACCTGTATTGTTTCACGTTACTCAGACAATTCAAGGAAGGAGAAAGACAAACAGACAATAAACACATGTAAACATGTTCATCCTTGCTAGTGATCCGGGAAATGCAAATTGCAATAAAAAGGAGATACCAGTTTAGATTCATCATATAGGCAAAAATTTAAAAGTCAAATTTGAGCACCCTTCCTGCTCTGCTGGGAGAGTTGAAATTGCTACAACCACTTTGGAAAGCAATTTAGCACATGCAAGAAGGTTAATGATGCAGAGCCCTGTAATCCAGCAATTCCACTCCCCTTAAGTTGAAAACCTGGCTGCACATTGCACTCATTATTCTGGTGAGTTATCAGCCCACCACCCTGTAAGAAACTTTTGCCCATGTCCATAAGAAAAAATATTCAAATATATTCATAGCAACATTGTTTATAACAGCAAAAAAATGGGAAACAACATTAATGTCCATCAACGGAAGAGAAATGAAATGTGGTATAATTATTCAACATAAAACTAATGAAACAATACAAACTAAAGGTACATGCAGCAACGTGTTTGCACCTCCCAAATAAAATTTTGAAAATAGACAAAGAACACATTCAATGGAATTCTGCGTCATAGTTAAAATGAATAAATTTAGCCTATATAAAAAAATCTTGTATTCATTTTCTATAGCTGTTATTTTTTTTAATTACCAAAAACTCCTGGCTGGTGTGGCTCAGTGGACTGGTGCCAGCTTGCAAACCCAAGTGTTGCTGGTTCAATTCCCAGTCAGGGCACATACCCAGATTGCAAGCCAGGTCTCCAGTCATGTCTGTGGCTGGAGGCAGGTGAAAGGCAACCATACACAGATGCTTCTCTCCCTCTCTGTCTCTCTCCTTGCCCTTCTCCCTAAAATGATGAATAAAGTCTTTTTTTAAAAATTACCAAAAACTTAATGGCTTACAACAATACAAATTTGTTCACTTTTGCCTTACATTCCTGGAAATTAGAGATCCAAAATGGAGTGTACTAGGCTAAAATCAAGGCCATCAGGAGAGCTGTGTTTCTTTCTGAAGGCTGTGGGGAAAGGTCTGTTAACTTGCCTTCTCTAGCTTCTAGAGGCCACTGGCCTTCCTTAGCTCATGGCATCCTTCCTGTGTCATCAAAGCCAGCAACGTCATGCTGAGCCTTTCTCACGCTACTCTGTCTCTGGTATTCCCATCTCTTTAATTTAGGACCTTCGTGATTACGTTGGGTTCACCCAAATAATTCAGCATAATCCCCCACCTTTAAGGTCAATTCCATCTGCAACCTTAGGTCAATTCCTTCTGCCATGAAAGGTAGCATATTCACATGTTTCAGAAGTTAGGATGAAGGCACCTTGGAATAGAGTGGTAGGGTACCATGGGGGGGGGGGCGCAGTTTCCTGCCTACCACAAACATCAAAAATAATATATGATAAAAGACAGCAAGTTAAAGAGTGGTATTACTATATGATATTTGTTGGGGCCCAACTGGGGAAAACACAGAAATTTAGAGTCCCGCACGGGCCAGGCTAAACCTGTAAGTCCCAACTGGAAGGCAGGGAATGCTGGGTACATACATGTTTCCTCGTAAAACCAGTGTCCCTAGGGGGAAGGGGACTAGGTCATGGGAAAATAGTTACTATAAAGCCAGGCCTGTTCTCTCACCTAGCCTGATCCTTTGTTGTATTGACTGGGGAACTGTTTAAAATATTAAATGCACATCCTGACTTGAGTGAGATCTCCCTGCCCCCTCACTTGTTTTTCCAGTTTCCTGTAATTAGCATTGATTGACAAGAGACATGCCTCCAAGTTTTCCCCTTTCAATAAAAGATCTTTGGGAACAAAGAACTAGGCCTTTGGCCTTGAGCCACTGGTCATATCTTCTTCCCCTTATATAAGCTGTTTGGGATGGTTTTTGTTTCATCCGTGGCATTTTACTGCGGGTCAGAGTTCCCCACAGATACTATTCATATGAAGATTTAAAACAAGTAAAACAATACTATATTGCTTTAATAGTACATGTTTTATTTTTTTAATAAATTTTATTGATTATGCTATTACAGCTGTCCTAATTTTCCTGCTTTGTCCCCCTCCACCCAGTACTGCATTCCCTCCAGCAATCCCCCCTTAGTACATGTCCATGGGTCATGCATATAAGTTCTTTGGCTTCTCCATTACCTATACCGTTTTTAACATCCCCTTGTCTATTTTGTACCTACTAATTTGGGCTTCTCACTCCCTGTACCTTTTCTCCCATTTTCCCCCTTCCCTCTCCTAACTGATAACCCTCCAAATGGTTTCCATATTTATGAATCTGTTCCTGTTCAGCTTGTTTGCTTAGTTTATTTGGGTTCAATTATTGATAATTGCAAATTTATTGCTATTTTAATGTTCAACATTTTGATCTTTTTCTTATATAATTCCCTTTAGCAATTCATATAATAAGGGCTTAGTGATGATGAACTCTAGCTTTACCTTCTCTGGGAAGCACTTCACCTGCCCTTTAATTCTAAAGATAGCTTTGCTGGATAGAATAGTCTTGATTGTAGACCCTTGCTTTTCGTCACTTTAAGTACTTCTTGCTAGTTGCTTCTAGTTTGCAAAGTTTCTTTTGAGAAATCAGCTAACAGTCTTAAGGGAACTCCTTTGTAGGTAACTGTCTGCTTCTCTTTCTGCTTTTAAGATACTCTCTTTATCTTAAACCTTTGGCATTTTGATTAGGATATGTCTTGGTGTTGTCCTCTTTGGCTCCATCTTGTTTGGAATTCTCTGTGCTTCCTCGACTTGCATGTCTATTTTCTTCACCAAATTAGGGAAGTTTTCTTTCATTATTTTTTCCAAAGAAGGTTTCAATTTCTTACTTTTCCTCTTCTCCTTCTGGCACCCCATGATTCAGACATTTAAAGATGTTTCAGAAGCTTCTTAACCTATCCTCATATTTTTAAAATCTTTTTTCTTCCTTGTTCTTCTGATTGGATGCTTTTTCCTTCCCTGTGTTCCAAATCATTGATTTGGTTCTCAGCTTCATCCTTGCCACTGTTGGTTCCATGTAGATTTTTCTTTATTTCACTTAATGCAACCTTCATTTCTGCCTGGTCTTTTTTAAATGCTGTTGCAGTACCCAGTGAATTCCTGGAGCATCCTTAATAACCAGTGTTTTGAACTTTGCATTTGACAGGTTGCTTACTCCCTTTCATTTATTTCTTTTTTGGAAGTTCCACTTGGTTCTTTAATTTGGGCCATATTTTTTTGTCCTCAATTTGGCAGCCTCCCTGTGTTTGTTCCTGTGTATTAGGCAGGGCTGATTTGATTCAATGTCTTAGTAGCATAGTTTATTGTAGATAGCACACCTGTTAAGTTGTATGTGGTGGAGCCTTAGGTATTCACCAGGGCAGGGTAACTCTTGTCACTGCTCTGTGGCTCTGTAGTGCTACATGTTTTAAACACTGTTACTACATATTGCTTCTACTACATACATGCATTCATGTATATGAGTGCATATACATGTATTAAAAGAATAAAGCATGCATGTGAAGGATAACACACAAATTTTAGGTTAAAAAAATGCCTCTGGAGGACAGATTGGCAAAGGAATACCTGGAGCTTTAATGATATAACAATGTTTATTTCTTTCAAAAAAGAGTGAGAAACTGAGATATAAAGCAAATACAGCAACATTAGATTTGATAAAGCTTGATAAATGCAAACATAGTTATTTTGGTATTCTCTATGCTTTCTTTATACATGGAATAGCTCATCATTTAAAATAAAATAAGTGCATGCAATTTCATTACACTCTGAAGGGATGCCCATGAAAAGTCCTGGGGGAGTTTTCTATCAGTGACTTGACTTCTTGGGTCCCTAGGGACTAACAGAAATTTGCAGAAATTAGGATCCAGAGGCCTGTGTTCAGGTTCCAAGGACTTCTACAACTGAATGGTCATATGCAAGTCCCTTCACCTCTGCTTTTCTGTTACAAGGTACTTTTGTTTTTTTCTTTTGGTTTTGAGTTTGTTTGGTTTTTTTTAAAGATATTTTAAGAATACATGTATTTTTAAATTTTTTAATTTATTATTCTTAGAGAGGGGAAAGGGAGAAAAGCAGAGAGGGAGAGAGAGAGATATCAGTGTATGGTTGCCTTTCACCTGCCTCCAGCTATGGACCTGGCTGGAGACCTGGCTTGCAACCTTATTATGTGCCCTGGCTGTGAACCTTTGGGTTCGCAGGCAGGCACCTTATCCATGTTGTATTTATTTATTTATTTATTTTAATTGAGGTAACGTTGGTTAGTAATATCATATAAGTTTCAGGTGTACAACACTGTAATTTGATATCTGTGTACACCACCATATACTCACTCCAACAGACCAGTTTCCATCTGTTACCATATAGCTGACCCCTTTTATCCATATGGCATATGAAAGCCCTATGAAAATGATTAACTAGCTGGCACATTAGGAAGTAAATTAATATATCTCCTCTGAATTACTAATGCTACCATTGGCAGTGGGGCTGTGTCCACTAGCACTTGCTATCTTGCAAACACCAGAAAATCCATCTCAAACCAGGTTGAAGAACAACATTAACAACACAGGGGAATCTGCTTGCTCACAGGAATATTTGTTTAACAATTTGAATGAACTCTAGTACAGATTGGTCTAGAACCTCAAACCATGGCACCAAATATGCAATTCTCAATTCCACACCTGTGTCTCTGAGCTTCAGCTTTATCATGGATCTCCTGATAGAAGCAAACCTTAGCCCCTCAAACCAGCTAGTCCAACAAAAGAAAACATTTCTCTTCCTCTTTCTTTTCACTAAAATATAAGCTGCCAAAAATCTTATCTGTCTCCTCTCATCACTGGATCTCTGACACATACAACAAGGCCCACATGTGGAATTTGCTCAATAGACCTTTAGTGAGTTACAGATAAATAAACCTTAATAATGCAGAATAAATTCATCCTCATTTTCTCCCTCTCTTTTATTTTTAAATTTGTATTTATTATTATTATTATTATTTTTTTTTTTTTTGGTAAAGATTTTATTTTCAGAGAGAGGGAAAGAGACATCAATGTATGGTTGCCTTTCGCTTGCTTCCAACTAAGGACCTGATTGGAGACCTGGCTTGCAACCTGGTTATATGCCCTGGCTGGGAATTGAACCAGCGACCTTTGGGATTGCAGGCCAGTGCCTTATCCACTGTGCCACCAGCCAGGGCTTTTAAATTTGTATTTAAAATAAATATCACAAAATGTAAAATAAATAAAATGTCACATGCACATATGTATTTATGTACCATATACATAATAGGCAATAATGTTGCATTTCTTTATTTCATGTGCTTCTTATTAATTTTGAAAAACTATGTTTCTAAGTTATGATTAGCACCATTGTTTCAGATACAAAGTATTAAATTCTGAGAGCAACCATCACGTCGAAGGAATATGATGTTAGAGCAACCACAATTTCTGGACTGCATGCAGGGCCAACTGCTAAGGAAATTGTGGACTTCAATAACATCCCTTTACGTACAGTTGGCAATGTGAAGAAGGTGCGTGGTGCTGATCCTGATGTCGCCACACCAACAAGGAAAATGCATAAGGTACGCAAGGATCACACAAGTCCAGATATTGTACACAGAATCCAGGAGATCATCAATGAAGATCCAAGAAAGTCAATGCCCTCCATACCAAAACTGCAGATGTTGGATCCAACAGTTCCCAAGATTATTGCTGAAGATATCAGATACAGATCATATGTTCTTAGAAGAGGCCAGTTTATGACATAGCAGACAAAGGAAAGGCGCTTTGGAAAAGCAAGAACACTGCTAACAAAATAGAAAAATCCCAAGGAAAAAACCCCCTCTGATTTTCTTCTCCAATGCAAAGAATTTTCAGCAGGACTAAAGAGTCAACAGAAGAAACAACAGGTGGCTCTGTGAGAATCTTAATGAAGTTTCAATTGTCATGAAAATGAAACTTCCTGCTACAGTGAAGGTGTTAGGTGTTATCAGCAATGAAGGAGATACCATGACCCTGAATTTTTGTCCACAAGGTTTGAAGGTGACTGCTGTTTACCTTGATGTAAACAGAGAAGTAGTTGCACCATGGATGAAGCAAGTTGCAAATGGACGTCATTTTATCTTCCAACAAGATGGTGCACCAGCACATAACACCAAAAAAGGTGCAAGAATGTCTCAGTGTCAATGTTCCTGAATTCTGGTCAAAGGAAATCCGGCCACCTAGTTCACCAGATGCAAATCCTTTAGACTATTATGTATGGAGCATTTGTGAGAGAGAAGTTAATAACCTCATTCCAATAAAGAGGCTGTTAAAGCTAAGACTGAAAACATTATGATGTCTGTGGATAAAGAGAAATTCATTAAAGCATGCTCAAGATTCCAAAGTTGAATCAATTCTATTATTGCAGCAAATGGAGACTCTTTTGAACAATTGAAAAAATAATGACTATGTTTATGTATTTACATATAAGAATAAATTTATTTCAAAATATAACACTTTTATGGTATGTTGTCTATTTTACTAAAATTTTGCAAATTCATTGTTTGCACCGTGTATATGTGTGTGTGTGTGTGTGTGTGTATGTATGCCTGAACATATACTATTGAGTATACATGCTTTTGTATTTTATAAAAGTAATTTCATTTTATATGTAGTCCTCTAGGACTTGTTTCTGTTATTTTTACTCAACATCATGTTTATAGGAATCATTTGTATTATTAACTATAGTTATTAGTTTATTACTGCTGTATTACATTCCATTATGTGGATAGATAAAAATTTATTTACTCTCTTGTGTGTCCTGCCCTCTGTGAACTTAAAACTGCTAAAAAAATACACAGATAATTTTTTTTTAAGTTTAAAGCAACATTGGTTCTGATTAAGAACTACTGTTTTAAAGGAAGACCGAATATAAATTTGAAAGTTCAAATTTATAACAAAACATTAAAACAGAGAATAATCATTTCCCAAAGATGTTCTTTGCTTTATAAAAGCCTATACCCTGAGAATGTGTTCAGTAACAAATGTCTCCATTCTATTTAAATGGAGTTCTATTTGCCAACCCTGGCTTCCCTGGTTTCCTCACCAGGCACACATCTATATGTAAAGTGGGAAATAACTCTGTATTCAGGCAGGAGACAAAATTAGGCAGCCTTGAAATGTGTGTTGCCGAGGTATAATGTCAAGAAAAGAGGAGTCTGTCATTTATTTTCTAAAATACAAGCATTAGAAAATGTCAATTTCTTGGAATAACAACTTTTTGCTGGAGTTGACTCTGTGACAATACTATCTTTTCTTTCTCTCTTTCTTTTTATTAAGAAGTGATGGGATTTAAACTAAAAATAGAACTGCCTTTTGATCCAGCAATTCCACTACTAGGATTATACTTGAAGAACCCTGAAACACCAATTCATAAGAACCTATGTACCCCTGTGTTCATAGCAGCACTGTTTACAGTAGCCAAGTGCTGGAAACAGCCTAAATGCCCATCAGTGGATGATTGGATCAAAAAACTTTGGTACATTTACATAATGGAATACTACATAGCTGAAAGAAAGAAGAAACTCCTACCCTTAGCAATAACATGGATGGAACTGGAAAGTATTATGCTTAGTGAAATAAGTCAGTGAAAGACAAATACCATATGATCTCACCCATTACAGGATACTAATGAATAAAACAAACAAACAAACAAGCAAAACAGAACCAGAAACATGAATACAATGAATAGACCTTCAGTGTGCAGAGGGGAGAGGGGGAGGCAAAGAAGGGGAGCAGTTTAGTCAAGGAACTAGCATGGAAGAACCATGGACATGGACAAGTGGGATTGACTTAGGTGGGGGAGTGGGTGGCTGGGGAAGGGGACAGAGGGGAGGGAAAAGGGGATGGATGTAATACAACAACAATAAAATTAAATTTAAAAAAGAAAGGAAAAATGAAAAATGAGAAATAAAAAAAAAACCCGAAGTGATGAGATGTAATACTTTCATCAGGATGAGCTCATTGAATATTCATATCCTGCTTATATTGTGCATCAGCCACACAGGAAGTTGAAGAAGGATTTCAAAGCAAAAAATAGTAACTGATGAGAAGAGGGTTATATGTGGGAGTCTGGAAGTTATGAGTATGAGAGCAAACACAGCAAGCTCTATTTTAATGCTGATTTGTACAAGATGGAACAGGTGATTTTGGGCAGTCGGTTAAAATATTATAAAGCAGTTTTATTCAAAGAAAATTCAAGATATTTTCAAAGTCCTGGTTTATTTTAACTTTGAAAAGTTTTCTTGAAAATCAGAGACAAGTTTTTTTTTGGGGGGGATGGGGAGGAGTGGGAACTAAATGATACAATTGAACTTTTTAAAAAAGATTTTATTTGTTATTTTTATAGGGGAAGGCAGAGAGGGAAAGAGACAGAAATGTGTGGTTGCCTTTCACCTGCCTCCAGAATTGAACATTTGTAAAGAATCATTCTTTTTCTTGTTCTCTTCTGCTTTTTCTATCCCTGTGACCTTTAGTTGCTTCACCTCTTTCTACCTGTTCTCTCCTGCTGCTCCCCTCTGTACCTCTTGCACTGACTGCTCGGAAGCCTCATGTAAACTCACTGTACCTGTTATATATCCTACCCTCCTTCCTACCAGCCAAAAAGTGTCAGAATGAAAATAGCAAGATCTTTCGACAGCTTCTCTTTACTACTCTGATGCAAGAAAAGGGGAAATAATTTTATACGGTCCACTTTCATAAGTTGCTGTTGCATGATGGGCCAAGTTTTTATTTATTTATTTATTTATTTATTTATTTATTTTTAACAATAGTTAATATTTCTTGACTAACTAGTTGGCAGTTCACACTGGACTAATCCAATCTATGAATGAATGAGATTTCTTTAGATCTGGGCAGGATTCAACTTAGTTTTCACTTGGATGTTTGGAAGTGGATTTTTTTTAGTTTTATTTTATTTTATTTTTTTTAAAGATTTTATTTATTATTTTTTAGAGAGAGAGGCAGCAAGGTTGCCTTTCAATGTTGGTTGCCTTTCACCTGCCTCCAGCTAAGAACCTGGCTGGAGACCTGGCTTGCAACCTCATTATGTACCCTGGCTGGGAATTAAACTAGCGACCTTTGGGTTCGCAGGCTGGCGCCTTAGTGAAAGTGGATTTTTAATTGTTGAATTTTGTTTACACCCATTGTAGAACATGGTGTTCTACTATTTCGTTGAATCATATGGCATTGCCATCTTTTCAGTTGAAAATGGTCAAATATCAGCAATGTCCAATAGTTCAACTAAGTATAACCACGTCTAAGCTCATACAACTCACCACAAAACAGCCAATAAGTTGATTGAGAGGAGCTGGGCAAGGGGAGAGACTTTATTTGGGAGCCAGCAAGGCAGGAAGATGGGAGCCCTGGGGGTGCCTCAAGTCCACCTTTAAAAAATACAGAATTCAGGCTTCTTTTATGTCAAGGGAAGGGGAAACAGAAGGTACAATAGGTGATCAAGGACTGCAGACATCTGAGCCAGATGAGGAAAATGGTGCAACTCCTTTGTTTTTAGTCTATTGACTCTAGCTGATGTGAATCAGCTCATGAGGTTTCTGTAAATCTTCGATATACAAAGATGTTTGTACATACTTTCCTTATCTCCTTGAGAGGGGCACTTTCTGGTTTCTAGAGGAAAGAAATCTTTTCTGCTCAAGCTGCAGGCAGAATTCCTCTAGTGATTAGCATGTTTACACCAAGACTAAGCAGAAGCTATTAACCTCAAGGCTATGGAACAGGACAGGCTTGAATAAGATGGAGTCAGAGAGGCTAAGCATTTCACTCTGTTCCATTGATAATAAATATTTGTTGATTAGAACTTAATTGACTATAGAAATCATTCTCTAAAAGATTTTAGGTGGCGTATAGGAAATGCAGCTACAGTAAACTAATAAATTACACAACAAACCCATTAAGAACAAAGAAATTTTCAATTAAGATAGGAGGTTTAAACAAAGAGGTAAATAAGACACAGATACACTATAAGATCTTTCACGATTACGAGCATTTTGCTATACACTTGGAAG
This sequence comes from Noctilio leporinus, assembly GCA_004026585.1. Lineage (NCBI taxonomy): Eukaryota > Metazoa > Chordata > Mammalia > Chiroptera > Noctilionidae > Noctilio > Noctilio leporinus. Next base: position 81,095 of record PVIW01000624.1, read on the forward strand.
TCAACTTGCTGCACCAAAATCAAAACAATGACAAGAACAACCAACATTTATTTAGCACTTATTATGTGTGCAGCTTGGCGCTAACTGCTTTATATACACTTTGCATTTACTCTTTACCACAAACCTATTAGGGTAATTATCTCCATTTTATAGATGAGAGGATTAAAGCAATTTTTTTATTATCTTGAAAGAGAAAACAGTCCAGTTTCTTAGAGCTACATTAAATTGAAAAAATATAAGCCAGTCAGTGAAGGACAAATATCATATGATCTCACCTATTACGGGGCAATAATGAGCAAAACTAACAACAAGCAAAACAGAACCAAGTATATGAATACAAGGAATAGGCCTTCAGTGGTCAGAGGGAAAGGGGTTGGGGGGAGGGGGGAGGCAGAGGCAAGAAAGGGGAGCAGCTTAGACAATAACCTAGTATAAAGGAACCATGGACATGGACAACAGGTGGGATTGACTTTGGGGGGAATGGGTGGGTGGGGAGGGGGACAGAGGGGAGCAAAAAGGGGATGGATGTATTTAATGTAATACAACAACAATAAAATTTTTTAAACATTGAAAAAATAAAATCTTAACAATGTCAACCTGAGTAAATGCAGCAAATATTTTATAAGGATATTTTTGACTACCCCTTGGCCTTGGACAAAAATTCTGACTTAGAAGAATCCTCTGGGACTTGCCCCTCACCCACATTTGGACCCTGTGGGTTCTTCCTCCTCAAAGTGTGGTCTTTACAACAATATTATCAGCATGGCTTAGATTATTGGAAATGCAGAATCTCAGACCTCACCCCAGAAGGCCTCAGAACCTTATTTTAGCAAGATTCCCAGGTGACTTGTATGCACAGGGAAGTTGAGAAGTGTTGCTTTAAGTGTGGAGGAAATCCCTTGTGTCCGAATTCTAAAGATTCCTTGGTGACTCCAAAGTGATTAATGGTAAGGTCACAGTTTATAAAACACTGCTCCAGGACATGATAACCAAAATGCAATTCTCTGAAAGCACTGCTGCGAGCAGTTGAGAAGCCTAAGGGGTCAAGAAGTCCAGACAACAGAAGACATGATTGCACAACAGTTGTTGCTCTGCTGTTCTGTCTGGACCCAAGAACAAAACCCAGGATATTGGCAGGGCTACACCTACTTTCCATCCATCCCATGGTTAGAGAGCAAATCCCTTACACAAAGGAAAAGCAGAGGGATGGCTAGGCCATGATCATCATTCATGAAATTTTTAGATGCTGAAACCATAGCTTAAAAAATTATCCCTGACTGGTGTGGCTCAGTGGATTGAGCACCGGCCTGCAAACCCGAGTGTTGCTGGCTCCATTCCCAGCCAGGGCACATACCCAGGTTGCAAGCCAGGTTTACAGCCAGGTCCCCAGCTGGAGGTAGGTAAAAGGCAACCATACATTGATGTTTCTCTCCCTCTCTCTAAAAATAATAAATAAAATCTTTAAAAAATACCTTTAAAAAATTGCGTGAATTTGGGATTGAATCTTCAATCAGTTTGTATTCAACTTTTTAAAAAATCTGAGATAGAGGGAGAGAGAGGGAGAGAGGGAAAGAGGGAGAGGGAGAGAAGGAGATGAGAGAGGAACATTAATCAGCTGCTTCCTATATGAACCCTGACCAGGAATCGAACCTGCAACCCAGGTATGTACCCTGACAAGGTTAACTGAACCCGCACCCTTTTGGTGTACGGAATAATGCTCCAATCAACTGAGCCACTCAGCCAGGGCTGTTTGTAGTTAACTTTTAAAAAATGATTTAAATAACCACTGGGCCAAAGTGAAACTGTAATATAATACATGGTTTATTTGTGGCTGCAAGGATCCCTACCTGCTCCAGGGTATACAAGTATGGTCAGATGATACAGTAAGTCCTACTTCTGGGAACTTGAAGTGGTTCTGAAAGAAAAATACTAGCAACAGGGTAGATCAATATGTAGTAACGAATCCCACTGTCAGGCCCTGCAAATGTCTCATAACATGCCCCCTTAAAGAGTGAGAATGTGGCAGGGGTGGTAAGCTTTAGCAGGCAAAGTGCAAATAACTATTTCAGTTTTTTTTGTTTGTTTGTTTTAAGATTTTATTTATTATTTTCAGAGAGAGGGGAAGGGAGAGAGGCAGAGAGGGAGAGAAACATCCATGTATGATTGCCTTTCACCTGCCTCCAGCTACAGACCTGGCTGGAGACCTGGCTTGCAACCTGGTTATGTGCCCTGACTGGGAATCGAACCAGCGACCTTTGGGTTCGCAGGCCGGTGTTTATCCACTGTGCCACCAGCCAGGGCTACTATTTCAGTTTTATAGGTAAGAAAACAGCTACCACAAGGTGGAGCAAAGTCACGGAATTAGAATCACAGTTGTCTGTTTCCCAAACTTGGGCCACCCTTGGCTCTCTGGATTTGAAGTCAAAGGCATTCTCCACATCTAGCTTTGTGAGGCAAAGTGGACTTTCAAATACGGGAAAGATAAGGAGAACCTGGAAAAAAAGAGAACTATGAAAAGAATAATTGACCTGTTAGATTGAATGGCTGGATCAGAGGAGCTTCACCAAAGGAAAACCATTCATCAGTCACACACATTTCACTGTAGATGAACCTGTTTTACATGTTTAAAGGGGCCGTAAGTTCATAGGAAGCAGAAAGGAAAACAAGGAAAACTGACTTTGGAGGCAAGCTGATATGGGCTGGAATTCTGCCCTAGGCAGGACTTCACATATTTACTGAACTTTCAAGATTCTCATCTGTTGAAATCAGGACAGTGCTGTCCAGCCTGTAAGGTTCTTGTAAAAATGTATGCAAAATGCTTTGATTGGTGGGTGGGGACACAATCCTCAGCAACAATAAAATGGTGGCTTACTAATATTGAGACATGAACATGTAAACAAATGTATCGACTGTTATTGGATACCACGATTAAATCAAATATAATTAAGATATTCTTCCTGAATTTTACATGTTAGCTTTCTTTCAAAGAACACTAACACTGAGATAATAATAAGTTGCACTTCCCAGGTGCAAATATAAAATAAGCTCAAGTAGCACCATGGATGGATGATATGAATCACATTTATGTAGATTTGGCTATAATAATCACCAAAGCATGATGCTTGCCTCTGATCTCTCTCCCTATGCCCAGTCCATTTTTCTACACTGCCAACAGTTATCTATGTGACTAGGACAATTCTCCACTTTGAATGCTCCCTGTTGTCCAAAGAACTGGGTCCAAGAGCTGGGCACAGGAGGCCTCTCCCAGTTGGCCCTGTCCTTCCTTCCCAGCCTCTGCTTTGGATATTCTGGTTTTTCACCCTACACTCGGGTTCCATAGTAAATCTCCTGTGTGGCAAAGTGGAAAAAAAAAACAAAAACAAAACTTAAAATGAAATTTTAATTTTTACCTTACATTCTAATTCTGTTGTTATCAAGTAAAAAGATTTGCCAAACATTTTTTTGAAGCCATAGAATTAAAAACAATGCGCACACGCTGTCAGTTGAAACATGCACAGATACTACTATTTAACCTATCAGGGATCTGTTATTTTAGGGGCAGACATGTTGTAGCTCCTATTGTTCAGAGTATGATGCTCCCTTTTCCCCCTGCTACATGCAACCTGTAAACTCTCAATCACTCACTATCCATCCACTAAATCCAGTCCAAATATTACTACTCTAGAAAGCCTTTCTCCCCAGATCTCTTACTCTGTCCCTTTTCCTTCCTCGGGGCTCCCAACGCTGCCAGTATTTCTCTCTTTTTACAGCATTATTGTACTGCCTGTATTCTTTATACAACAGACCGAGAGATGCTTTAGGGCAGGATCCTAATCACTGAATCCCTCTTCTTATCTTGGTGTTTGGCCCACAGGAAGAAGTTGAAAGTTTATCTCTGGACACAAGAATGAATGATCAAAGCCTAAAATTCCCTGCTCTCTTCAGATCTTGCAGGGAAAACATTTTCATACCGGGCATGCCTTTGGACGCATCACTTTGCTAAATCAGGCCCATATTTGAGAGGGATTTGAAAGGAGCCAGGAAAGGTCACAAGCTGTAAACGTGTCCTATCAAAAAGCGAGTGGCCTCCTAGGTGTGACCTCTTCCCACACTCCACCTTCCCCACAATCCTAGCTCCCTGAGTTACTTCTAGGAGGAGGATAATACTGTGATCGAGATAGGTATTTTCTTCACGTCGATTGAGGAGCTTCACCATCCTTTGATTTTTAAGGGGCACTTCGTTCACCATTCAGCCTCCAGTTTCCCTACGGGGGTCCAACATCTCAGGGTTACATCCCTCTCTGACATGAAGACAGCCAACTCTGGATTTCTGCAATGGAGTCTGAAAGAGCTTCAGATCTACCGCCCTCGGCCAAAAAGACTCCCTCTGGTTGGGAAGGGGTTTCCCAGCTGCGGGGACCACGATCCCGGCCGGCGTGGAGCTCCGCGGAGGCAGCGCGGGGGACCGGGCGGGGCTGTTTGGCCGCAGGAGGAATCCATCTTCCCCGACCAGCCCCGCGTTTCCTCACCCGGCGGGGCGGGGACGGAGAGAGGCAGGGGTGAGTGTGCGTCCCCTCCCCCGAGCCCTGCCCCACCTCGCCTGTCCCGCGCCGCCGGCCAGGCCGCCACCACCCGCCGCTCCCTCGCTGGGCGCCCGGAGCCGCGAGCCGCACGCTGCGGTCACGCCGGCAACTTGGCGGCCACTGGGGGCGCGGCTCCTCCCGGTGCGAGTGTCGCCGGCGGCCTCCTGGGGGCAGCAGCGGAAAGGGAGACGAGGGGAAGGAGGTAGCCCAGGCGCCTGTTGGCCGCGGAGGCAGAGGACCCTCGCGGAGCCGGCTCTGGAGACCTGAACTCCCGCGGGGCTGCGCCCGGGACGCGCTCGCACGGCGCTGCGGCCGCCCCCGGGTCTTCCGCGGGACTCGCTGTGGGACTGCGACTCCTTCCGTCTGTCCCGGCGCCAGCCACAGCCTCTGCGGACGGGAAGGGTGCCGGGCGCGGCGGCAGCATCCCCAGCCCGGGCGGGACCTCGGAGCCCCGGAGCCCCGGAGCCGGCGCCTGGAGCGGGAAGGGAGGAGGGTCGCTGAGCCGGTGGTGGGCGAGTTCCTCGGCGCCCGTCCTTCCCCGCCGGCCCTGCCCGGGGCGCCCTGTGCGGGTTCCTAACAATGGTGCGGAGCGCCGGCGCGAACCCCGAGTCCGCCCAGCGGTGGTAGAGGAAGTGGCCCGGCTCCGGGTGGGGTGAGCAGGGAGACGCCCCCGGCCGCTCGCTCGCCGGAGTTTGCCTGCGCGCCGGGCCTCTCCGGCTCCGAGCCCCGGGCTCCCCTCCGGAACGCAGACCGCAGTTCGATACGGGGAGTATGGTGCCAGCGCCCGGGGTAATCTAGTACTCGGCTCGCTCCTTGTTTCCTTCTCCCCGTCCTCCTCACCGCCTGTCGGTGCTGCCTCTGGGTTCCCGGCGTGTGGGAGTACAACTCTCCGCCTCTCCAAGGAGACTGGTTTGTGACCACCTAACCGAACTTGTCCATTGAAAGCAAACCCAGAACAGCTGGATAATGTCCACTCCGAGCAGATTCAAAAAGGACAAAGAGATCATAGCTGAATATGAAAGTCAAGTCAAAGGTAAGGATGGGAGCGGCCGCCCTGCTCCTTTTGTGTGCCTTCTTGTCATTGTGCTGTCGGGGAGGGAGTTGCATTTATAACTTGGGGTCTGCCTTGGAGAAGGGTTGCAAGGGACTGTCCAAGCCCCTGGCTGAGCCCACCCAGGGCTTGGTAAAAACCAGGCACGGTCCTAATCCTGGTCCCGTCAAATCCACAGGGAGTTGGAAACCCGGTGGCTTTCCCTGGCTGCCAGCGCGCACCTCCAAAAGGGAGAAAACTGGCTTGAACTTAATCACCACCTTTAGCTGGGCAACTTACGTGGGCGGCAGGCAGCTTATGTAGTTCCTCCCAGTTATCATTATCACCATTCTTATTATTCCTTTCAAATGATAGCATTGTCACAACGTAATTTTTTTTAAGGATTCACATTTCTTAAGCCTGGACACCAGCTGGTCTAGAGCTTCATCGAGTGCAGGCAATTTTGACATTTACACTGTTCACTCTTAATTTATTAGGGCGAGGCCCCCTTTTATAAAACAACTCCCCGAACCCTGGCAGTTAAACCAACCCCGGGACTAGTGGCATCTGACTCCTCCTTTATAATGGACCAGAATTCACTGCCATCTTTCACACTCATGCCTGAATATTGCCTTATCATTTGCTGGAAGTCACTCGCATGGAAAATGAGGGTTTGAATATTTAAGTAGTAGTTTCCATCCATTTACATTGTCAAGAAATGAAGGAACCCAATTATAGTTAATTAAACAGTTTTGCTTAACGTGCGTTGTGGTTTGAAAAATATGTCATCTCTCTAGGATGTGGCTATTGAGGTGTTTCATAAACCTTTGTTTATTTTCTTTTGTGGTCTCTCAAAGGTAGGTTTCTCTATTAAGACAATGGATGGAATGCTGGAGTTGATACTGTTCTTTGGAACATTTGATGCAAAGTTCATTAAAATTGCCATGTAGACATCTGTGTTTGTACAGCTACAATCTTATGAAAGGGCTACTGAGAAAGGCATTCGTGTACTTGCCGTGGGTGTTCTTTTGTGTGGTCAAGTTGTGAAAATACCTGGAGTCCTATAGAGGAACCGGTGGGGGAACCCTTTTATGACCTGAGTGTGGATTTAGACCAACTCCTCATGGCACCAGGCACACAAAGTGTGCAAGCCCAGGGACTCACGTTTCTTTTATGCTGACCCCTACCATGGAGCTTAAGCTGGACATGGTTTAGGAAGATTTTTAAATGCTTGTAATTAGGACTATTTATATTTATAGGAACTGGTTCCATTGATACGGACATTTTATTAACAGGAAAGTAATTATTTCTTTAGAGACAAGTAAACTTCGTAGTGGGCATACCCTTTCTTTTTTTAATGAGCTCAACACAGCTTGAAACCCTTCATTCTAAGGGTTTTAAGATCTTCATGCTCATAGTCACTATTCCTCTGTGCAGTTTTTTTTCACATGGCTCTCTTTGGCAGGTCTTCCGTGGGCAGCAGTCTGGCTTTCCTGTGAACTTCCTAGTATTGGTTTAGTTATTTTTGCTCTAAGGCCATTTGTACATGATCAAGTTCTTATTTGAAAAATATTCTCATGATTAATTTCTTTCAGAGTATGAATTCTGTAGTTATATAGAATACATATACTTTTTTTGCTTGAGAGTATAGACCCTCTACACTAATTAAAAATCAGTCAAATGGGATGTGTCACAATGTTTAACATGTGTCTGTCAAACCCAATGCACGAACAAATTAGGGACATGGTGAAGATTATTTTTGGAACAAATTCTATCTCGTAGAAAGTGACCTCTCTACTCCCTTCAACCCTCCACACCACACACACCCTGGTGTCCTCAGGCTGCTCTGACTCTTTACTGCACTTGACCTGCCCTTCTCATGAAGGCCTGCGTCCAGCCTTTAACTACCTCCCTGGTAGTGCTTAACACATCTTATATCTAACCCAGATCATTCTAGCCATATATAAATATGGGAGTAGAGTAGTACAATCAAGTCAGATCGTATATACAGTTAATGGCACAAATTTGCCTGTACTTATAGGCAAAATCAAGAGAAGAGTGGGAGAGAAATGATGGTTAAATAGTGCGCGAGGCCAGCCGTTCTACACAATGAGAGTAGGTTGCTTAATAAGAATAGAATGAGAGCCAGGACTCCGCTTTTCTGTTTCTTTTCCTGAGTCCCTCTTTAAGGCTGAGTTGTCTTACCCTGGCAGAGTGCTGGTTCAGTGTTCAAAGATAGGTATTTGGGGAATAGCCAACTTTTAATTCTATACAGCTATTTCATCTGATGAAAAACAAAAGAAATGTGGCCTTTTGTATTGCTGAAGGAAAACCTGGCTGTATTGGCCTCATTGGGAGAAGATATACTGTAGATATGTTCCCAATGAATAAAGCCACAGATATTGGACTCTGGGTGATTTAGGAGTATGGGTGATTTCAGGAGTCGTTTTGGATGTTTTTACCTTCTGACTTACAAACTAGTACCCTGAATTATTTTTTTTTTCTTATTCTTTCCCATTTCTCTAAACCATTGCATTTATTTCAGAATTTCTGAGACAATGTTTAGATCTAAAGGAATGACTCCAGATGCAGGATTTTGTCACAGTGGCTGTCTGCACATGTTTTGGGAACAGACCTCATGGAAGTGATAATGTATAATTTTATGTGTAGGATTATAAACGTATCCAGTTAGATATACCATATTGGATAAGTCACTTAGCTTCTCTCTCTGCGCCTTGATTTTCCCTATAAGGTGAGGAGTTCGGATTCTCTTAATTTTAAGGTTCTTTGAGTCTAATCAAAGATGTCATGTCATCTGTATTAATTACCTAGTAAAAATTTCAAACATTTTTGCATTTGCTCTCAGCTGTCATGTGTTGGGGAAAATCTTCTTTGCTTTTACTTTTTTCATAATGAATTCCCAAACACTGTGTATTATTTGAGTACTCAGGGAATTAAAATGTGATGCAACAGAGAATATATAAAAATAATAGCCCTGACCAGGTGGCTTAGTTGGTTGAAGCATCATTCCATGCACCAAAAGGTTGCTTGTTTCATCCTGGGTCAGGACGCCTCCTGGGTCAGGTTGCAGGTTTGACCCCTGGTCAGGGTGCGTATGGAATGGGGTGGGGAAGGGGTGCTCAGCCCATTGATGTTTCTCTCTCTCTCTCAAATCAAATATATCCTCAGGTGAGGAATGATGATGATGATGATGATGATGATGATGATATGATAAATCAGATCCAGTAAAGTATAGCAACATTGTAAGAGGAGGGAGAATTGGGAATTATACATGTAGTTAAAGAACAGGTTCAGTCAGCCCTGACTGGTATGGCTTAGTTGGTTGGGCATTGGCCTCGAAAAACAAAAGGTTGTCGGTTCAATTCCCAGTCAGGGCATATGCTTGGGTTGCAGGTTCAGTTCCCAGTCAGTGAGAGTAGGAGACGAAACCTCTGACATGGATGTTTTTCTCCCTCTCCTTCTCCTTTCCTTCCCCTCTCTCTAAAAATAAATAAGCAAAATCTTATTTTTTGGTTTGTTTTTTTTAAAGAATAGATAGGTTTAAATCAGGGACAAAAGGACCACAGGCAATAATTTTAAAAGAGTGTGTTAACAAGGAAGAAAAATGACTGATTATTTTATGCATGTTGGTCAACTTTCCAAAGATTCAGGATCCAGAGAAATTAATGTCTTATTTGTGCGGGCCCTTAAAAAGCAAGCTTGTCTGGAAAAGTGTATGAAATGCAAACTATTTGACAATGCTGCTTATTAGTATCTCTGGCAAAAAGCCTAGCAGTGGGAAGATTGTTAACAAGTGGCTAACAGATTTCAGGATTATCTATGGATTTAGTGATCTACGTAATTTTTGAATTCTGCAGCAGAAATATTGTGGAGTACATATAAAAAATACTGGTTCATAGGTGGGAACCAAAAGTATCAAAAAATGTTTCATGAGTTGGAATGCATGGATGAGAAGTTGCATTTGCTTTTAATAATGCATATCACTAGTTACTGAGAGTTGACAGCTATTATTAGCAGTATTTTCCTAGGAATACTCTTATACTGATCTACATTCCATATGCACAGGAAGTACCAAGAAAATATGTTGTTCTTCGATTACTCTGCTGCCTGAACTGCAAACAGTGCATTTTGGTACAGATGGAACATGAGGAAGTGCCAGTTCAATTCGAACTGACCCCATGTCATGCAATAGGTTTTAATAAGGAAATTAAAAGTGCTATTGTCATTAACATGGAACCTGTGTCTGCATCTACTGTCCTTTCATCTAATGTGGAGTAAACACCAGTAACAACTTAAATTATGAATTAAAACCTTATAGCTGGGAGGGCCTTGAATACTTCTGTCCAACTCACTTATTTACAAGAGGCAAATGGTAGAGTTACACAGTTAACTACTGAGTACTGGAAGCATCTGCTTTTTAGTAGCAATGGGTATTTTTAGAATCTCACAAAGTAGAGATAGAACTCTATTTAGATTTTATATTCATTGAAGGAATCATAGTTGGACCTAAGAGAGAATGTCAACTTTGGTCTGTTAATAGAAAGAGTTAATTAAATTGATGAACTGAGACTAAGTTGTTTGTTTTTAAACCAGGGTCATTTTAAGAAGCTGTAGTGCTCAGCCAGCAGCTTCATATATGGCCTTCCAATTAAGAAAAATAACGACGAATATGTACAAATGCAACCTGCTTGGTGTTTTGGTCTAGCTAACTGCAGCCATTGCAGTACGCCCTCTTAGGTTGTCCAGAAAATCTGATTAGTTAGATGGAGTTCAAAAAATATTAAGGAGTAGTTTTGGAGACATTTTTTAGCAAAAACATTTACTGAAACACAGCGAGAGGATGGAAGTATACAAGGGGTGGTAAAGGTCACCTATGACAATGGAGTTGGGTTTGCTTACTCCTGTGCTATGTTGTCCAGTTTAAGAGCCACACACCCTCAGCTCTGGTTCCGATTGAGAGTTTACTTTATGGGTTGACCAGACAGACTTAATTGCTTCATGGATCTGATTGAGAGTTTACTTTGTGGATTGACCAGACAGACCCTTATTTCATTCATGCTATCTATTTTCACTTCAATGCAGACAACTGAGAATTAGAATGAAGAAATGGGAGTAAGCTGTATGTATGATCACTTCATCTATCATTGTTTTAGTAGTTCAAAGGCAGAAGTTGGGATCAGAGACAGTTACTTGAAGAAATTTTTTTTGGTTATTTGAAGGTGTTTTTATTTATTGGTCCTGAGTTACTATTTTATTGATATTATGTAGATGTGCTTTCCTGTTGATATCTTGAAGTGGAAAGAAATAGAACATAGTGTTTAAAGAGCAGAAACTTCGGTGTAAGCCATCAGCCCTGCCACAGTTTTTTTATTTTAAAAATGAGATTGATAATAGTAATTGCCTTATTGTCTTTGTGAGGCTTCAGTGAGGTGATTTGTAGAAAGCATTTATGATAGGCTTGGAATGTAATATGCAGTCAATAAAAGTTAGTAATTGCTTTTCTTTACATCTCTGCTTATTATATTCTGACTTAAATAAGATCTTTGAAATTTAAATATATAATCTCCAGTCTGTTACCTGAATAGATTCCAAAGTGGCCAAATCTTGATTCATCGTGATAAATGCCATGTACTATTAGAATGGAGGAAGCTTTCCGGTGGAATTGAAAAGGAAAATGTAATATGCAAACCAGACAGATTCCTAGTTTCTTTTAAGGTAGATTTTATATTGTGTCATTATGCTTTTTTATTATATTTTATTATATTACAGTTGTCCCAGTTTCTCCCCTTTTGCCCCACTCCACCAGGAACCCCCACTCCCTCAAGCAATTCTCACACCATTGTTCTTATCCATGTGTTATGCATGTGAGTTCTGTGGCTCCTCCATTCCCTGTACTGTACTTTCATCACATTAGCTTTTCTGTAACTACCTATTTATACTCCTTAATTCCTTCACCTCTTCACCCATTCCCGTTTGTCACCCTCCCATCTGGCAACCATTAAAATTGCTCTCTGTATCAATGGTTCTATCTCTGTTCTTTTTGTTTCCATAGCAGGTTTTTAGATTCAGTTACTAATAGAAATGTATTTGTTGCCATTTTATTGTTCATATTTTTTATCTTCTTTTTCTTTAACAATTCTCTTTAACATTTTATATAATAGTGTTTTGGTGATGATTAACTGGAGTTAAAGATGATTAATTCTTTTGTCTGGGAAGCTCTTTATCTGCCCTTCCATTCTAAATGACAGCTGTGCTGAGTAGAGAGAGCAATCTTGGCTGTAGGTCCCTGCTCTTCATAACTTTATTTGTTGCTAGTCTCTTCTAGCCTGCAAAGTTTCTTCTGAGAAATGAGCTGATAGTCTATGGGAACTCCCCTGTAGGTAACTAACTGCTTTTCTCTTGCTGCTTTTAAGATTCACTCTATATCTTTAACCTTTGGCATTTTAATTATGATGTGTCTTAGAGTGGGCCTCTTTGCATCCATCTTGTTCGGGACTCTCTGTGCTTCCTGGTCTTGCATGTCTATTTCCTTCACCAAATTAGGGAAGTTTTCTTGAATTATTTTTTTAAATAGATTTCCAATTTCTTGATCTTCTTCTGGCACCCCTATGGTGTGACTGTCCCAGAGGCTGCTTACGCCATCCTCATATTTTTTTCCCTTTTTTCTTCTTGTTATAATTGGTTGTTTTTGCTTTCTTATGTTCCAAGTCATTTGTTTGACTCTCAGCTTCATCCACTTTACTGTTGTTTTCCTGTAAATTATTCTTTATTTCAATTAGTGAATCCTTGGTTTCTGACTGGGTCTTTTTTATGCTGTTGAGTTCCTTACCAAGTTCTTTGAGCATCCTTACAGCCAGAGTTGTGAAGGTTGCATCTGATAGATTGCTTATCACCATTTTGTTTAGCTCTCTTTCTGGAGTTTTGATCTGTTTTTTCATTTGGGCCATGTTTCTTTGTCTCCTCCCTGTGTTTGTTTCTATGTATTAGGTAGAGCTGCTATGGCTCCCTGTCTTGGTAGTGTGGCCTGTTGCAATAGGTGTCCTGTAGGGTTCAGTGGCACAGCCTCCCCTATCACCCAAGCTGGTACTTGAAGTGAGCCCTTTATTTGGGCTGAGTACACTCTCCTGATATAGTTGAGCCTTGATTGCTGTTGAAAGGATTTACCCAGTCCAGTCAGCTGCGAGGACTGGTTGTGACCACTGACTACCTACCACCACCTTCTGTGTGGAGGATCAGCTGTGCAGGGTGGTGGTCTTGTAGCTGTCCACTGGGTGTGCAGGCCCTGGGGTTTCCCTGGTGGTGCAGGCCAAAGTCAGCCCTCATCTTTGTTCTGCCTGGGGCCCCCTGCATGAACTAGAAAACCGTCTGAGATATCTGCTACTTATGCTGGGCTTAATATCAAAGTGCTGTTACACGTCAATTATATCTCGGTACAGCTGAAAAAAAATAGAAGTGCTTTCTAAAGGTGAAGAAGTAAGTAAGTAGTTATAAATGAAATTTTCATTTCTACATTAATTTTAAAAATACATCTTTTTCTGAAGACTATGAAAGTAAGTTATAGATGAAGCCAAGCTGTGACTCTAGGCTGGTTGCTGCTAGTGCCTGGCCTGGTGCCACTTAGCAAAAGGTATGGGGGCTGGGGGCTCACTGAGGTTGGCTCTTGCTTGTTTGAGAAAATTTAGAAAATTGTGAAGTAGGAGCCAAGACCAGCCATTCATATGGAAAAGTCACAGTTAACAGTTTGAGTCAGCTCCAAAGTTGGGTGGGAAGGAGTCTCAGGTGATCCCAGGGAAGGGCCAGGTTGATAGAGTCTCAGATATAGCACCTGCCTGCTAGCTTTGTAATTCTGTGTGAGGAGGGTTCAGAAAAGGGGCAGTGCCCTCTGCCTGCCTTTCTGTCTGGGAGAAAGCTGTTCCCCAGCTCCTGCCGTGATGCCAGACGCTCCAGTTTCTCCCTGTGCGCCACTGGTGCCTTTCAAGCTGCTACCCTGGTGCTGGAGCTCAGGGGGAGTGAGCCTGAGTAAGTCTGTGTGTAGGTTCTTTAAGGGGAATTGCTTAGGACTGCAGAAGGTTCTTCCACTGACTCAGTCCTGCTTGCTTTTGCATTCAGAAGTTATGGGGAGTTATCTTCCTGGCACTGGAACCCTGGGCTGAGGGACTTGGTTGAGGTATCCTTCCCGAATTTCTATCCACCACACGTAGATGTGGGATCAGTCTGTCCACGTCTCAGCTCCATCTACTAATCTGGATGGATGTGGTTTCTTTAATTCCGTAGTTGTTAGACTTCTATTCAATTAGATTTCTGATGGTTCTGAGTCATGGTTGTTCTGTATTTTATTTGTAATTTTGATGTGGTTGTGGGAGGAGGTGAACTGTGTTTACCTATGCCCTCATTATGTTTTATCTTAGTATAAGTAAGAGAACCTAAAAGCTCATTTCCTGGGCCTGGAAATTTTTGTTTTAAATTTTCCTCTACCTTCTGTTCAGCAATGCCAAATGGAAAATGAAAACTGAAGTCTGGTCAACGGATTTTATTTATCTGTGGTGAAAAGAATTCCTACTACATAAGATAAAGTCACTGACTTAACTTCATAGTCTTGAGAAAAAGATTTTCTTCTAAAATTAATATAGAAATGAACTTTTCGCTTACAGTTGCTTATTTGCTTCTGCCTTGTTGGGAAGCACTTTGATTTTTTTCAGCTGTATTGGGATATAATTGACATATAGCAACACTTTGATGTTAAAAATTATCTATGTATCCTGGTACAGGGCTTTATTAAACATTTATTGAATGAATAGAGTACTAGTTTTTGGGTTATTATTTCTTTATAGTGTTAATCCATAAAAATCTGAGGCCATAAAACAAATTAAAAGTTTATTTCGGGTCTTAAAGGATTTGAATCCAAAAGACACATTCAGGCAGCAACTGACTATGCTCTCTCTCTGCAGAGAACAAGAAAAGGCAGGGTTTATAAAGCAAAAACCACCGAATGAAATTCTTTTGTGCAAATGAAGGACTGCTGACTAGGTTAACAGGGATTGGTTTGTTCCAATATGCAAGTTAGGGGGGCAAAAATTAGCATGTTTGTGGCTCCAGGAGGCTTATGGCTGGGCCTTGAGCTGAGTTTAGCAACAGGTTTATCAACTTAACAGCAGCTCTGGGAACTGAGGCACAAGATGTGCACAGGGCCCACTTCCTTACTGGCCTCCTGACTATTTTACCACATTGTTGATTGGCAATTGTATAACAAAAGCTAATGCAAGTGCAAGCATGAGTTAACTCTTTATCAATCAACAACATTTCGACTTGCAGACATGATTTTTTTTTGTGACCAGTCAACAACGTGTTAAGTGACCCTCTCTTATTCCATTTTATTTTTAAAATAATTAATAGTATAAATTAACATGGTGATCCCTGAGAATTATCTAGAGTGTTCAATGTAGTATTACCACAAAATTAAATTGAATTAAAATTGTGTGTGTCTTTAGAAAGTCACAAAGATGGGAACAGTCTAAATGCCTGACAGCAGGGAATAGTTAACTAAATTTCACCAAGGAATGGTTAACTAACTTGTATACAGGGAATGTTACACAGTCATGAACCGTGGTCTTTGAAGAACATTTTGTGGTGTGGAACAATATCTGTAATCATTATTTTTTTAAAGTGGCCACATAGCAGTGCCATGTCCATTCCTGTCACATCTAGTGGTGTGATTTCAGCAGCAGGAGGCCACCTAGTCAGACCTCAGTCTTATACGTCATTTGACAAATACAAGAAAATGCCACTTCCCCAAGTCAGATGTTCTGTGAAGCCAAAAGTTTACAATAATCATAACAGCATCCAACAGTTACAAACGCTAACAGTGTACAAGCCATTGCTATCGCTACCTTGCATGGGTGGGCAGAGCCTCGTATGAACTTTCTAAGCTATAATGCTTGGCAGGAGGAATTTCCCATGGTTTTTCCCACATAGCATAGGTTGTACTTCCTGTATTTTTGGACTGCATGGTCTACCTGCCCCTTGGATTCAGTTTGCTGGTATTTAGTTTTTTGGGTTGTTTTTTTTTTGTCTCTAAATTGAATGAAATAGGCCTAAGATTTTTCTTTTTAATCAGGTATTTGGGTTCATATCAAATTGTATATGAATATGTTGGAGAGTATTGTTTCTCTTTCTATTTTGTGGAGGAGTTTGACATTTTGGACTATTCCTTTATTTGAAAATTTGGTAGATTTAGTTGGGCCTAGTTATTTTTGTATGTGAAGAACTTTTTTTTTTTTTTTTAACTGAGTTTTTTTTGTTGTTGTTGTTTTTGTTTTTTTTTTTTTTTTTTATTATTTTTAGAAAGAGGGGAAGAGAGAGAGGCAGGGAGGGAGAGAGACATGAATGTATGGTTGCCTTATGTTGCCCTCGCTGGGAATCGAACCTGCGACCTTTGGGTTCACAGGCCGGTGCCTTATCCACTGTGCTACCAGCCAGGGCTCTGTGTGAAGAACTTTTTAACTGCTAATCAGTATTTTCCTCATTAGTTATAGGATTATTCTTACTATTTCTTTGAAAAGTTATATATTCCAGAAACTTATCTATTTTGTGTTTTTAAGTATATCGATATATTGATGACTGCATTCTTACTTTTTTAATGGCTTACTGTATTGAATTTAAATTATTATATTGAAATATTTATTTCTGTCTTGTCCTTTCTTGATCATTATTATATTATTAAAGGGGCTTGACTTTTTTGGGGAGGTTTCTTTTCATTTTGAGTTCTGTTATTTAAAAAAAATATTTATTTTTATAGTGAGGGTAAGGGAGAGAGAAACAGAGAGAGAAAGAAACATTGGTGTATGAGAAAAACATCAGTGGATTGCCTCTCATAGGCCCTCAACGCGGGGCCAGGCCTGCCACCCAGGCAAGTGCCATAACCCAGAGTCAAACCAGCAACTTTAATTTTGCAGGACTA
This sequence comes from Noctilio leporinus, assembly GCA_004026585.1. Classification (NCBI taxonomy): domain Eukaryota; kingdom Metazoa; phylum Chordata; class Mammalia; order Chiroptera; family Noctilionidae; genus Noctilio; species Noctilio leporinus. The sequence continues at coordinate 97,686 of PVIW01000624.1, forward strand.
CACCCAGTCAGCACTTGATTTCTACTCTTATTTTTACTGCCACTTCCCTAATTTTCTTTGGGTTTATTGTTTTTCTATATTGGATACATAATGCATTTATTTTTCTGTGTTTTTTGTTTGTTTGTTTGCTACTGTACGCATGCTTTCTTCTTTGACCCATGAGGTACGTAAGAGTATGCCTTTACATTTTTTTTTAAATGGGGAAATTTTATCTTTTAAAACATACATAATTACAATATAATTTGAGAATAATAGTGTTTGAAATTAGTTGGGGATTGTTTGCTCTTTTATCACTCTCTGGAGGAGTTCCTGTAAGATTGGAATGGCCTGACTCGAGTGTTCAGTAGAATTATATCTGTGAAGTTATCTTGGTCTCATTATCTCATCAAGAAAAAAATGATCATTGCTTCCAGATTTACATATTTTCCGATGAACTGAACATAAAATTGTTTATAGTAGTCTTATATATTTTTCATCTCTGCAATGTCTGCACTTATGCCTCTTTTCTGTTAATACAATTGTCTGTGTGTGTCTTCACCCTTTTTCCTTGACTGACCTTGCCAGGTGGATGTTTATTAGTCTCTTCAAAGAACCAGTGTTTTCTTGGTTTACTGTATTTCATATTTGTTTTCTATTTCATTAGTTTATTCTTCCTGTTGTTCCCTTTCTTTAACTTTTTTGGTGAGCATTATTTTGCTGATTCTTTTGTTTTTAATTATTAATTTTCAAGTTCTTGTTTTTCTTCTCTCTTTTTTTTTTTTTTTAAGATTTTATTTATTATTTTCAGAGAGAGGGGAAGGGAGAGAGGCAGAGAGGGAGAGAGACTTCAATGTATGGTTGCCTTTCACCTGCCCCCAGCCACAGACCTGGCTGGAGACCTGGCTTGCAACTTGGTTATATGCCCTGGCTGGGAATTGAACCAGCGACCTGTGGGTTCGCAGGCTGGCACCATATCCACTGTACCACCAGCAAGGGCTTATCTTTCATCTTTTCTAATGTAAATATATAAAGTAATAAAATTTAAGTACTGCTGTATTCACATTCTACAGAGTTTTATATGTATTTTTCATCTTTCAGGTCTGTGCATTTTCTAGTTTGCATTGTGGTTTTTTCTGTGACTCGCGATCTGTTTAAAATTGTGCTTTAAAGTTTCTAGGAAAACACAGTTATTGCAGTTATCGTTAGTTACTGATTTCTAACTTAATCCCATTGTTATAGAATATGGTCTAATTATATTGATCTTTTGCAGTTTTTTTTCCCCCCTAAACAATAGTTTCTTTGTATGCTATTTAGGAACACAAGCTTTAACTTCCACTGACCCTTCCCATCTCCTTTCCTCTGCTTTATTTTTTCTCATTTGGTCTCTTTTATACCGACTTTATTTTGGTCTGGAGGCTTTTTAAATTCCTTACTTATGTGGAGGTTGGTAATGTGATTAAAATCATACTTTTAAAAACATTGTATGCCTTGGCTGTGTGACTCACTTAGAGCATCGCCTTGGCTGTGTGGCTCATGTAGAGCATCATCCGAATACACCAAGCCTGCGGGTTCCATCCCTGGTCAGGACACATACAAGAATCAACCAGTGATGCATAAATAAGTGGAACAACAAAATCATTGTTTCCCTCTTTTTACCTCTCCCTTCCTCTCTCTAAAATCAGTAAATAAAAAAAAAAAAATTCTGTGCATTATTTTAATTTCAATCAGAAGGCTCATGTAGAATTACCTACTTAAATTTACTGTGTTGTAGGAAGTAGATGTGTAATATTCAGTGGGTTTTTTTTTTAATTTATTTTTTATTTTTTGCTTTTTTTATTTTGAATTTTATTGTTGTTGTATTACATCCATCCCCTTTTTGCTCCCCTCTGTCCCCCTCCCCACCAACCCATTCCCCCCAAAGTCAATCCCACCTGTTGTCCATGTCCATGGTTCCTTTATACTAGGTTCTTGTTTAAGCTGATCCCCTTCTTTGCCTCCGCCTCCCCCCTCCCCCCAACCCCTTTCCCCCTGATCACTGAAGGCCTATTCCTTGTATTCATATGCTTGGTTCTGTTTTGCTTGTTGTTAGTTTTGCTCATTATTGTCCCATAATGGGTGACATCATATGATATTCGTCCTTCACTGACTGGCTTATTTCACTAAGCATAATACTCTCCAGTTCCATCCATGTTGTTGCAAAGGGTACAAGTTCCTTCTTTCTTTCTGCTACATAGAATTCCATTGTGTAAATGTACCAAAGTTTTTTGATCCGATCATCCACTGATGGGCACTTAGGCTGTTTCCAGCACTTGGCTATTGTAAATAGTGCCGCTATGAACATAGGTGTGCATAGGTTCTTATGAATTGGTGTTTTAGGATTCTTTGGGTATAGTCCAAGTAGTGGAATTGCTGGATCAAAAGGCAGCTCCATTTTTAGTTTTTTAAGGAAACCCCATACTGTTTTCCACAGTGGCTGCACCAGCCTGCATTCCCACCAACAGTGTATGAGGGTTCCCTTTGCCCCGCATCCTCGCCACCACTTGTTGTTTGTTGATTTGCTGATGATTGCCATTCTGACAGGTGTGAGGTGGTATCTTAATGCAGTTTTAATTTGCATCTCTCTGATGACTAGCAATGTTGAGCATTCTTTCATATGCCTCTGTGCCCATTGTATTTCTTCCTCAGTGAGTTGTCTGTTCAGGTCCTTTGCCCATTTTTTAATTGGGCTGTCTGTCTCCCTGGTGTTGAGTCGCATTAGTTCTTTCTATATTTTGGAGATCAGACCCTTGTCTGAGGTATCATTGGCAATTATGTTTTCCCATACAGTTTGGTTCCCTTTGAATTTTGCTGATATTTTCTTTAGCTGAACAGAAACTTTTCAATTTGATATAGTCCCATTTGTTGATTCGTTCTTTTATTTCCTTTGCCCTTGGTGAAGTATCAGTAAACATATTTCTGCATAGGATATCTGAAAGTTTACTGCCTATATTTTTCTCCAGGACCTTTATGGTGGCACTGCTTATGTTTAAATCCTTTATCCATCTTGAGTTTATTTTGGTGTATGGTGTAAGTTGGTGGTCTAGTTTTATCTTTTTGTATGTTGCTGTCCAGTTCTCCCATCAGTGGTGTTTTTTTAACCCATCAATACATTACAATTTTAAAAATTGAGCTGTAATTGACATATGACGTACACCTGCAAGTTTCAGGTGTATGACACTGTTGGAAATACCTCCACTCATCCAAAACTCAAGAAATGGACCTAGAGACAAAATTATAGCGAAAACGAGGCTTTAATGGTGGTCTTGCAAGATGGGGTGTCTGGTGGGCAGGCACACCCAGCAGAGGTGCAGTGAGGCTCTTGTATATCTCCTAGTGCACAGGTTCCTTGCTGGTTGCCTCATTGGCTGAGTACTGTGGGAGGTTCAATCTTCCCAATGGGGTCTAAAAGATGTTTGGCTATACCCCCAGCTCTTTGTCCCAGAGGCTTTGGTGGGACCTCCCCACCCCCGCCTCCCACCACCTCTTTGTCCTCTTTCCTTAAGGACATTTTTTGAGTGATATTTTGAGGTTTGGTAGTTTGTACATGCTGGCCCCTAATTTTCCACTAGTCCCCCTAATAATAGTCCGTTCTATTCTGAAAATCATTAATATTTCTATTTCTTACAACATGAGTTGATACTTATAAGTATTGTGAAATGATCACCACAATAAGCCTAGTTAACATCCACCACCACACGTAGCTACAATTTTTTTTTTTGTGATGAGAACTTTTAACATCCACTCTCTTAGCAACTCTCTTACAGTTGTATTTCATTTATCCAACATCGAGTTCTGTTTTAGCAAGAGAACTGTAAAGCCTGTACGAGGAATATAGTTCAAGTTAACATGGAAAAGTAAGTGGTCTTTTCATAAAGAGAATTAGAAGGATCTGGTCCTTGCCATTGAGAAATGATGCTAATAGTCCAAGATTCATACACTGAGGAGGATACATGTACAAGAAAGCAAATAATGTTACACTAAGAGTTTTAAATTTATATGCAGGTATGTGTCTGCACGTGGAAAAATCCAGAATGTATGGATTTTAAGGATGGAAATGTGTTGTGAGGGCCAGTGAAAACCTCTCATCGAAGTAAGAACGCCCAAACCTGTAGGAAATTTTTATGAGTTTATTTGAGCCAAACTGAGGTCCTGTGCCAGAGAGCAAGATCTCAAATGGTCCAGAGAATAACAGTTTTGCAGCTTCTTTTATGTATTTGAAATTGAGGGAATGGAAGGAAGAAAGCAACACGAGGGTCAGGTTATAGGACAGTTAAGATTATGGGTTCTCTTGAGCGTTACTATTCCATTTGAAGGATATCACTTCTGGTGTTTCACAGGTGTGTTAACCTAGAAGCCCAAGAACAACGGAGGGGGCTGGTTGAAAACATTTCACTAAAGAAGTTATAGGCCTGGGGCATGACAACCCACCATGAGCTGCTGGATTAGGAATATAGGCTCAGATTCCCCTATAAGGTTCCTTTCCATACAACCCCCCTCCCCACTTTTTTTCCCATCCGCACTTGACTGATTAACCTGAGATTCTGTTGGGAAATCCTGGGTCTTGCTGAACATTCAGGTCTGATGTTTCATTGCTGTAGCTTGCAAGTGACAACTCTTTTTCTCGTGGAGCTGTCCCTCCCATTTTACCTCTGGGAGTTCTCCCCAGGCAGCCGGCAGAGACCTGTAATGAGCTCAGGGTTCCAAGGAGGAGGTAGCCCCCTCCAGCCATGTTGGCATCACAGCAGAATAGCTGACTTCGCTGAACAAGAGCATTTGCAACGGTTCTAGCAGTTCTCAAAGTGCTTGATGTCCCAGTTTCGGGGCTGTCACTTCTAACTTCCTCCTCAGCTAGTCTGTGAAAGACCTCTGGACTTTTGCCCTTCGCTTTTATTATTTGGAAGGTGCGGCTCACAAAAAAGGTGCAGCTTACAAAAACACCCCCTTCCCTCAGACCTCCAGCAATTAAGGTAGAACAATAGGTGTCTGCTTATCTTAAGTCAGACAATGTACTCTTCTGAGGAAGTTCAAATTTTAGACTGATTGTGAAATTACCACGTGTGAAAAAATGGAATTAAGCCTCCGTCCCGAGAGGGAGCAGGAAGAATGCAGTCTGCCTGGTTGCCTGGTTTTACACTTGTAAATATACAGTACGTGGCATATTTTGACACAGAAGTTCTCTTGTGATGATTTTTTCTTTTGTTCATAGTGAATATCCACAGTTGAATACAGTTCAGTCAAATTATAACCTATAAACCCCATGAAAAAGAGGTGTGATCATTGCTGTGGGACGGAATGCTGCCTGGTCCCTGTCCTTGGAGGAAGGGGACGTAAAAAGAGATTGGTTGAAAGAGCATCACAAGGGGTCCAGCTGACCTCTTGGCTTGCTGAATTTGCCGGTATTTCTTCACTGTATCCCGTTTTCACCTTTCTTTTCATCGTTACAGATAGAAGACCCATTCCCTGTTAATAACATGTCACAGAAAACTGGTACTTGAGAATGTTGAGAATTTACCCGAGAGAGTTTGTAAGGTTTTGTGTTTCTTAGAAAACAGTTTTCTGAGTACAGCACCCCCTCTTCTATGGTTTGACTTTCCGTGGTTTTTTTGTGGTCAGTTGTGGTCTGAAAATACTAAACAGATAACAGAAGTAAAACATTCATACGTTTTAAATCATGTGCTGCTCTGAGTGGTTGATGGAATTCTCCGATGTCCAGTCCCAGAAGCGCCCCTTTGTCTAGCACATCCACACTGGATACGCTCCCTGCCCTTTGGTCAGTCAGTAGCCATCTCAGTATCAGTTCCACTGTCACAGTACCATAGTGTTTGTGTGCAAGTAACTCTTACTTTATTTAATAATGACCCTGAGAGTCTGAGTGTTGATGCTGGCAACTAGGATATGCTAAAGAGAAGCCATGAAGTGCTTCCTTTAAGTGAAAAGGTAGGTATGCATAGGAAAAATATAGTGTATGTAGGGTTTAGAACTATTTGTGGTTTCAGGCATTTACTGTGGATCTTGGAACATGTGCCTGAAGATAAAGGGGGACTACTATTATTACAAAAACAGAGTTAATGAATGCTTTTTCAAATGGCTGCTTCATTTTATTTGAACTTCTATTACTATCATATTAAAAATGTTTATGGAAACTTTCAAATGTGTCACCAAAAGTCCATGTTTGAAAGATTTTCAGATACCTAGTTTATAAATACATGTCTCTTGTTTGAAATTGGGAACTCTACTTCCTACAGTTTGGTTAGCACTGTTGTCTTTTCTGTCAAGCACCTCATATTTCCTCCAGTGGACTTAGAATTAAATTGTGAAATCATTTAATGAAATAATTTAATCAGACCGCTGGGGTCTAAATCCTGGCCCAGCCTGTCTCCAGCTATTTAATCATGGACAAATTACTAACTCTCATCCCACCTAACTTTCTTTGCCTGTGAAATGGAGATAATAACAGTACTTCCTTAACTTCAGAGCAATGTGGAGACAGGTGGAATGTTGGACCAAAAAAAATAATGTCTGGCATACAGTAAGTGCTCAAAAAATGTTAGGATATGAACTCTGGCTCTGGACGCAAGAATAATAAGCTTCAGGTTACAAAAGACTTAGCCTATTGGGGCTTAAGGAGACATGAGGGCTAACGGTAATTTGGCATCTTGGGTGGGACCCAGGAACGGAAAGCACAGGAGGTAAAAACTGAGGAAATCCTAATAAAGTATGGGACTTTTAATTTAAAAAATGCTTAGTATGAGTAGAAAAATAAAGCATTTTCTGTTTAAAAAAAATCTCATAACTTTTATGGTTATAAACAACGTGCTGGCTAAAGGACAGAATGGATGAGGCAACAATGGGAATTCTGAAATGGATTGGAATAGATCCTTCTAGTGGCATCATTTCTGTCTGCACTTATAATACTTATTTACTGGACAAATATAATCATTTGCAGAATAAGTAATGCAGATTTTCTTTTTGCTCAATACTCTCACCTATCCCAGGCTACCCAGAGCTGATCCGCAGACCAGTGTTGCTCCGTAAACTGTTTATTACCAGGGGCTGAGGTAAATCGTGGCACAGCTTCCTTTATCCTGAAAGCCTTGCTATGGAAGAATGTCAGCTAAACTCACAACAGTGTTTAGTGATGGGATCATTTAGGTTCTGGAAGAAGCTCTTTATCTCATTGGGGATTGCCCTACACAGTTCACCGAGCCCCGTTTGAGTGGTGTACTGGTCTGCCCCATTCCATAGAACTATGTACACATCTGCCTTATCCCCTTAATAGATATCACTACTATTTGCTCTCGGTTGAGTTAGAGACAAGATGTGCATCAATGGAATAGTGGTGACCTTGACCATTGGTCATCTGTGTACTTTAATCTGCATCAGTTTCAGTAACTGAGTCCCTTTTAGTAAGGCAACTGAGTGTGTAGGGGTTAATATTTTAAGTAAAGTCAATTCAAATTACGGTTCTTTTTCTTATTTGAAAATGAGTATGATGACTATTTCCTAAAGTTGTTGTGAGGATTAAATGAGATTATACTTCAGCATCGCTCTTGCCAAATAGGGCTTCTTCTTTTCCTCCTGCTGCTTGTTCACTACTGCTGGAAACTGTTGCCTTAATTATAGTGACAAATTTTTTTCTTGAATAATTTAAAACTCATTTGTCTCCAGAGAGATTAAAGTTACTTAGCAGACTTCAGTCTTAGCAAACAAACACTAAAAGTATGGATTTTAATAGTTCTTCAGAAAAGCAACTGGGGACATCTAGCCAACTGCAAGAACCTATACTGGGCCCAATTTTAAACGAATTGTGTTGGTTGGCTTTCTAGAACATTTAACCTCAGACAGACACTGTTACAATTCCTTGCATTGTTAAAGAAAATTCCTTGCATTGTTAGAGAACCTTGAGAACTAATGACCTATTTTCTCTTTGTATATGATTGCTACTATAGCTGCAGATTGCTTACCATTAACCTGCACTAGTTCATTCAGGATTGCTAGAAATCAGTCACCAGACAAACAAATGAAGAGGTTTTAGTTATTTCAGGCACTGTCAAAGGCATAATCTTCTCTTTTGCTTCCCGATAGGGTATACCTGTATGGTATGTGTATGTGCAAGTGGGTATGGTAGGTATATGTGTAAGTGCCATGGAGCATGGCAGTGCCCCTGCCAAAGAACACCCATGGGAGACACTTACTGCGCATCCTTGGCCAGCAGCTTACTGTCGCAGTTCTTCCAGTAATTTCACTCTGTCTTCTCCTTTGTGTTCACCTACAGGTATTCACTATGCCATTCAAGTCTTTATAATTTGCCCTGGCTGGTGGCACAGTGGATAAGGTGCCGGCTTGTGAACCAAAGGTCGCTGGTTTGATTCCCAGCCAGGGCACATAACCAGGCTGCAAGTCAGGTCTCCAGCCAGGTCCTTAGCTGGAGGCAGGTGAAAGGCAACCATACATTGATGTCTCTTTCCCTCTCTGCCTCCCTTCCCTTCTCTCTGAAAATAATGAATAAAAAAACCTTTTTTTTTTTTTTTTAAGTTTTTATAATTTGATTGTTTTGGGGGTAAGATCAAGTCTCTTCTAATAATGAAACAGAGAAGAGCGTAGGTCCAGACTGATCCGTGCAACCTGATGCAGAAGGCCTGGTTATAATAATATAGATGCTGCTTGCAGTCATTGTTCTTACTGTCTACAACACCGGCCGCTAATATTTACAGTGTGCTACTTTCCAAAGAGGTCATATTGGTGTCATTTTCCTATTTGTAGGGACAACAAAACTCAAAACTTAGAAATCTGAACTACTTTCCCCAACATAGACCCTAAAAGGCGATGCCACTGGGGTTCGAACCTATGTTCAGTTACCTGCAGAGCTAGGTAAGGATCTGCTGCCTTATGAAAAGCTAAATGTGTAGATTCCATGTCAGTCACTCTCTTGAAACTTCCAAAAAGCTAAGGAGAATAATTGTCATCTTGGTCTTAATAAAGAGTTAATATCAATTCAGATACAAGTGCTTTTTGTTTAATGATTGTGTCCTAACATTAAATTGTTGCCTTCTTCTTATCTCAGTGGATTACTTGATAAGGAAACTCATGGTGGAGTCACCTCTTTGCGTGCAGTAGAAAAGACATTTTAGGGGAGCAATATTTAAAAAGTCCAAAACTGCAACACTTACTAAATGTGGTGCCCTGTTCCTGGGGGCAATAAAAATCATTGCCTCAGCCCCTTTGTTACTCGGTACTGAAAGACCTTGCAGGTCCCCAAGTGCAGAGGCCCCTCTCAGTGTTGATTTCTCATAGGAAAGAAGTTGTATCTCTTTAGCTAACTCTAAACTTACAAGTTGCTGTTGTTTCTCTCTGAGTGGTATTAGGCTCCTGGTAGAACCACTTAACATGTATTAGGATCACTTGGTGGGATTGGTTAAATAATGTGCTGGGCCCTGCCCCAAGCCCTAGAATTTGCATCTCTTACAAGTTCCCAGATGATGCTGATGCTGTGGTTTGGAGACCACTTTTGGGGAACCATTGCTATAAAAATCAAAGTGGTTTTGCATTTCCTTAAGTCGGCCAATTTAGATGCAGAGTTTCCTCCCAGCACTACCTTTCTTACAATTGCTCTCAATTCCTGTAAATGGACATCAAAATCATGGCAATTTAAACTAAGATTGTAGAACCTGCTTGCATCTCCCTGCTTCTTGCTTTGCTTCCCCCACTTCTTTATTTGCTAGTTTTTCAAATTATAATGAGCCTTTTCATGACACACCTGGGTAAATTAAAAACTAAAATGGGAACATGATGAGCCCTGGAAGAATAAAGGTGCAATTTCTGTACAAATCTGCATGTGCTTTTGAACTGAGGAAAAAGAAGATAAGGTGAGGTCCCCTTTTTAGGACCTCCTTTATCCTATAGCATGTCTCCTTTTCTGCTGTCACTGCCAACACTTAGGACCGGCCAGAGACTTGATGACTAACTGTGAAACAACTGAAGCACATTGTTTTGTGGGTTATGGTTAATTCAAGTGTAAGGAGAGGAGTTTTTCTATAATAATAGGTCATTCTATTATGCTTCATGAGAGCTTTTATTTGACTTTTTAAAAGATCTTAGGTCCACTGACAGTTCATGGAATTCTATAACACTAGTTACACAGGGATTACAATTTACATGAGGGTCAGGATCTCAAATCAAACACAAACCAGAAGAATTAAACAAAATTATACTCTTGAAAATCCCCAAGTCACCAGGTTTCCAAGAACTACATCCAAGTAAGCTCAGAAGCCAGAAATTAACTTCAGGTTCCCTTTGCTTGTAGACTATGGTCTCACACTTCCATATGGCCAATGTCTAGTTGAAAGAGCAAAAGGATGTTGAGGAAAGTAAGATATTCCCCTTCACCTGACAGTTCCTTCCAAGTAAATATGGGTATGTAGTTAAATTCCAACAAATTAAATGTGCATATATCATGTGACTCTATTATGTTATTTAAAAAATTGAAACATTTGATTCTGAGCCACTGGTTTTAAGTTTTTTAATAGTCTCCTTTAAAACCGTGCCTGTGTGTGTGTGTGTGTGTGTACTATCCAAAATATGTTATGTGATACATCATCAAAAAAGTGTGGAGGCTGCTGCTCCACTTGTGTCCAAGAGATGCATGACCACCCAGAGGTAAGCCAGCCCATGGCAAGAAAGATTGACCTGGTGAGGCGAAAAGATGACTGCCTGTACTTTCATTTGCAGGTGACCATTTCCTCTGTCTCTTTTTGAGCCATTTTTCTTTTTCTTTTCAGAATAACCCAGAGCATCTTTAGGATTGGGATAAAGGTACCAAAGGGGAAAAGCCTTTCTTTGCTATGGGAAGGATTCCGTTCAGTTCTTGGCATTGAAAAATGGTAGAAGTGGAATGGACTTTGGGGCCATCCGATCCAACTTCTTCCTCCCCATCCAGAGTCTCAGACAAGCAGTCATTTGCTTGAGCCCTCTGAGAGATAGGCCACCCAGTCTTTTACAAGGAAGTCTGGACAGATGTAATTGGTACCAAGTTCTTGGTACAGGGTGCAGTTTGTTGCTCCATATGCAGGCAGCTTCTACATATTTGTTCTTTTCCTTCCCTTAACATAGTTACAGGGCCAGTAACATCATACATAGTGTTTTATAGCACCAAGCACACATACATGCGTAGTCACACTTGATACTCACAACCCTCCTCTGGAGTGGGCAGGCATGTGTTTGTTCTGATTTAAAAGATGAAGCAGTTGAGATTCGAGTCCCATGAAAGAGCATCTTAGATTATTTTACCTACACACAGTTCTCATGCCTGATTTTTATATTTTGTCTAGGAGGCATTGAAACACCAGGAGCCAGCTTATCTGAGTTTCAGTTCTGGTTCCACCACTTTCTAGTAACAAGACTTTGGGCAAGTTATGCTACCTCCGTGAGCCTCAGTTTCCACCTCAGAGCACTGTCAGGAAGCTTGAATTATGTCTTATGAAGCTGTTGTAAAACTTGGTTTAGAGTTAGGTATGCAACGAATGCGGATTTACTTGCTTTTCCTGTTTTATTTCAGATAAGTTTCAAAAAACCTACATATACCATGATATTTGTCTTTGTTTAAGTTTACCTTGGTAGTTCAGTTCTGTTGTCCTGCTGGAGGTTGTCCTGCTTTTCCTCAGCTTTATTGGGATATAATTTACTTAAAACATTGTGTATGTTTAAGGTGTACAATATGATTACATATACACATATATATACACATATATTATGTATATCAATGAAATGATTGCCATAGTAATGTTAGTTAATACGTCCATTACCTTACATGTTAAAATTTTATGTGTGTGGTAAGAACTTTTAAGACTTACTGGTTTAGCAACTTTCAGGTATGTAATGTAATATTCACTATAATACAGTACCATCATGCTTGTACATTAGTTCCCCAGAACTCATTCATCTTATAAATGGAAGTGTGTACTCTTTGACAGATAATTCCTCATCCTCACAAACCCCTGGCTACCATAAGTCTACTGTCTTATTTCTAAGAGTTTGATTTTTTAGATTCCACATATAACTGAGGTCATATTGTACTTATCTTTTTTTGACTGACTTATTTCACTTAGCATCCTGCCCTCACATCCGTTCATATTGTAAATGACAGAATTTCCTTCTTTTTTTATGGCAGAATAATATTTTTACATATATATTTGTATGCACACGTGTGTGTATGTGTGTGTGTATGTGCAATTTTCTTTATTCACCAGTGGACACGTGGGTTATTTCCATGTCTTGGCTATCATGAATAATGCTGCACTGAACATAGGGGTGCAGATGTCTCTGAGGTAGTGATTTCATTTCCTTCACACATATCCTCAGAAGTGGGATCATACGATAGTTCTATTTTTACTTTTTGAGGAACTAATGGAAGTTACTTTGTCATTGAACCCTGTCTTTTTCATTTTCATTCATAATAATCATCAGTGTTATCCAATTTTCTTTTTAAAAACCAGGTAACATTTGATTATTTCAAAAGTCATGAAAACAGGCATTATCGGAAAGACATTGAAGCTATTTCATTTTTGAGAAAAAAAATAAAGTTAAGCCTGTATTGACTCCTTTATAAAACATTTAATTCTGTGTGACTTTAAATGGATTACCCTATTGCTTCACAGTCAAATTGGTGTTAAATGGGAAAGGAATGAGCATAGGTATTTTTCTTTTAATTTGGAATTTTTTCTTCATGGAATTATGTATATATCTTTGCAATTAAGTACTTGAAGAGGAAGGATCAGTGTCTTTGGACTCTCTTTATTTCTTCATTCTTCCCATGTTCTGTCTGGAGAGAAAAAATAACATTTTTATTTTCATCCTGAGAAATCTTCCACTTTCAGGGGTTTTAAATCATGATAATGTGAAAGCCTTTTGACAGCTGTGGGCTAATTTTTAAGTGTATATTTAGTCTGCCAAACTAAGCTTTCTGAGGACTGGGATCCAAGGAGAACTTTTCACTGTTACTGGTACATAGCACAGTGCTCATAATGACTTTTTAGCTATCTTCTGACTGTATTCAATGTTACTTATTGCTATATCTGTTGAAATTTAGTGAGTGCAGTTTTATTAATATACCTTAGGAGTTTCCTGCTATAGATATAGTCCAAAAACATACACTTTAGAAAATATATAAATTCAGAAAAAAAAATTTTAAAAAAATATACAGAATTCTGTTGAGTGTTTTTCTCTACAGAAGTAGAGACAGTGGAAATAATTCACATACTTTGTTATCAATGTTAATAGTGCTTTGGACATCCTTAGAATTTTTTCTCTTGAGGATTGCATTTTTTCATTTGTCCCCTAACAATTTGATGATGGGGGTGTTGCCATGGGCCCTAAGTGAACTTACTAAGCCCGGGGTACATATGAGATGTCTCATTTCCAGAGTTCCATATCTCCTCTTCGGATTTAGCCCAATAGCATATTTCTGCAAAGACAGAATCTTTCCACATTCTTTGTTTTAAAAATTTCCCCTGGTAAGTTTAGTTGTGCAGGGAGTCTGTTATCTGTTGTGTCCATAGTTTATCAACTTCCTGGGCTCTTTGGGGATATTAAGCAGTGAAGAATTCAAGGCTAGACACAGTGTGGGTGAGGGTATCTCTGGTTATGGCTTTGACTTTTTCCCAGAAGTTGTCATGAATCATCTGGGAATGATGCATCATGCATTCTGTATATTTCTTCTCTCCATGGTGGGATTACTTGTGTATCTAATTTTTGTTGTGATCAGTTCTTCTTCACAGTAAATGCTTCACTCTTTATTTTATTTCATTTCAAACACTATTAATAAATTCATTTTTTCTGTATGCCGAATCACTGGTCTTTCCATTTTTTGTTCCACCATTTTGGCATTTAGATGCTTCAACATGAATTTAATTGAGAAAAAAAAAATCCTCCTGTCCTGACTTTGGCAGGAAATGTTTGCATTAGGGAGCTCCAGACTTACTGACTTCTCTTTAAGTTCTAGAAAAATGTGTCTGATATTTGCCACTTGAGGGTTTCTAAATATTAATGCCATTTAGTGTAATTAAATTGTTTCAAGAGACATGTTCCATAGCACTGTCGCTGAGAGAGGTTGCTGCAGAGGTGGACCACACGCAATGAGATGTGAATGTACGTTCCAGTTGGGGATGTTTTGTTTAGGTTACTATTTGATGTAGCTATGGGTGTGATATGATAAACATAATTCCTCAGTGGGGAGTATAAATTGATACACTCTTTGTGGATTGTAATTAGACCTGGTAATCTCACTTCTAGAAGTCTATCCAAAGGAAATAACCATAGTATTCTAAAAATATTATAAGTCATCTAAATAAATATCTAAGAGTCAAGAAATAATTGAGTCAGTTATGGCTTACATAAGTGTTGGAATATTATGGAACCACTAAAATTATGATTCTGACAAGTATCCAAAGAAGAGAAACTTTTCAAGACATACTATTAAGTGAGTATGTTGGGGGAGGCATCTATGGTGAATAAAATACCTTATATATCAGAATATTGCCATTGTTATTTCTGAGTAAATGAGGCAGGCATACCCGTATTTTCTAATATGTATGTGTGTGTATATATATGTATTTAAAAGATTTTATTCATTATTTTTAGAGAGAGGGGAAGAGAGGGAGGAAGAAAGGGAGAGAAACATCAATGTATGGTTGCCTTTCACCTGCTTCCAGCTGGGGACCTGGCTGGAACCCTGGCTTGCAACCTGGGTATGTGCCCTGGCTGGGGAATCAAATTGGCAACATTTGGATTCGCAAGCCAGTGCTCAATCCACTGAGCCACACCAGCCAGGGGTATTTATTTATTTTTAATTATTGATTTGTTTGTGTGTGTGTGTGAGAGAGAGAGAGAGAGAGAGAGAGAGACACACACAGGAACATCCATTTGTTGTTTCACTCATTTATGTATTCATTGGTTGATTCTAGTATGTGCTCTGACTGGGGATCTAACCTCCAACCTTGGCATATCAGGGGCTCTGACCAAGTTTTCTGTAAGAAGTATGTATTGCATTGATGATTAAATGAATGAGTACAGGTGAAGCGCCTGGCCCCATAGTGAACTCTCAAATCGAGCTCTTACTGTTGGTGTGAGATTTGCTTTGGTAATAAGAAGAGTGTTTTTGAAGGCTACTCCAATTGAAATGAATTGTTCATGTAGCTGTTTGTTCAGTATCTGTCCTGCATTGGCTGTGGTCCATTATCTGCCATAGAGTCTTCCTGCAGCATGTCACATCCTGGCACGTAGTGAAGTGTTTAATAAATAATTGTTTAGACTCTGAAAGATCAGATTTTAAAATGTTCTGTCTTATTTTGGTTTCCTAGCAGGAAGGTCACCAGTGAAAAAGCTGTTAAAAATTCTCAATTGGGAACAGCGAATGTTTTATGTTTCTGTGGGTGTTGAAATGTATTTGAGTAAGAAAATTGCATGCGCTAAATTAATAGTATGTTGTTAACCAGGAATAGGTTTACTGACATATTTAGTGTACAAAGTGGCACTGAGATGTCTTTAAAATTTTTCCAAAACTTGAAGTTTTCAAATTTAGGAGTGTACTTGGATATACAAAGTTCCGTGATTCTATAAAAGTGTATAATTTAAAACTGTAATTGGTTACCAGTTGTAATATGCAGAGTTCCTCTGTAATATACAAAGTTTCTTAATTGTAAATTAGTGACTTCCCAAGGCTTGGTGATCACTATGAGAGAGCAATGAAACTTAGCAAGACTTACCAGCTGCTGTTTATTGAAACCAGTGAGTGGATGAAATTCACTTAGTAAAAGTAATGTGCGGACAGCATTATTTATTGTATAAAGTATAATAATCATGTGTATTGTATCTGTCTGAGACAGAATGTATTGAAGTGGACCAGAGGACATTGAGAGTAACATGCTTTTAAAAAAAAATGTACCCATATTTACATGAACCAACATAAGATGTTTGAAGAACACTTTATTTAGAGGTCTTAGTTGTACTGAGTTAACTCGGAAAAATTGCAGAATTGGAACGTAACTATTGTTTTGAAAATATTAGTAATTCAGAAATATTAACTCATTGGGGAGTGGGTGGGTGGGGAAGGGGACAGCGGGGAGGGAAAATGGGATGGATGTAATACAACAACAATTAAATTTAAAAAAAAAGAAAAAAATATGTATTCAGAAAACATAGGCACTTGGGGGAATTTTTAATATCACGAACCATACATAGACCTTCTGAACTTCAAAAAATCCTAAAATTTTGGTGATTTTTGGAATCTCAGAAATAGTGTTGAAAGAATAAAGGAAAGAAATGAATAATCAGGAGGTAGAAGAGGGTAATGGGGGATAAATAGTGATGGGAGGAGAGACTTGACTCAGAGTGGTGAACACACATGTTTAAAAAGGGAGAGGGAGAGAAAAGAATATTCAGGAAATTTAATGCAATCAGATCCTCATAGCCTGCTATTTGGTAAAGCATGCTAAGCTACTGTAAATGATTATTAATCTGATTCTATCAGCTGTTTGTACTATATTACATCATTTGAATATTTATGACCCTGTAAATAAGTTTCACAGTGAAATTACTGTGTTTATAGAACTCAGATTTTTAAAATTGTACAACCCTTTGATAGGGAAGAATTATGTTTAAATATTACAAAGTTCAAGATGTTTCTACCATTTAGCAATAGTATCCTATAGGACAAGTATTTCTGACCAAAATACTGTGACAAACAGAATGATATGTGTTAAAATTGACTGTGAAGACAAACATGATTCATTCAGTTAATTTTTTGTTTATGCAAAAATAGATAACCAACTAGAGAATTTTCACTTTTTAGTGTCAAGTTCAATATACTATATTTTCTCATTAGGGTTTATATCATTTTGGTTGACTGCATCCCTATCTGTTTAGAGATTATTAATGAACCCTTTTTAAAAAAGCAGTATGAACCTAGCTTTGGAATTGAACAGTTCATCCTAAGGGAACAGTGATATTGCAAATGGAAATAACAGATGGGAATTCCTCGTTAATTTTGTAATCTGTACTTACTTAGTGTGTGTGTTTTGGGGAAACTTGACTCTTTGCTGATGCTTTCTTCTTTGCAAACAAGAACCCACTAAAAGGTATTTTTCCCTTCAGTAGGATTCAAACCCTTATTGTTCTTCTGGAAAGTATAATCTAATAGGAAAGCACAGTTCATATTAAAACAAACAAACAGAAAGCTTGTAATTAAGATGTGCCTCAGTCACATTTTTTTGTTGAAACAGAAACATGGATTCCTTTAATAAAATTGTCAGTGGGTGAAACATTGTTTTCAAAGGTTATAGTAATGCTACAAATATCTGGTTACTTCATTTTGATTCTCTAAAATATTAACACATTCTCCTTTTATATAATTTGGGTATATCTGGTTACATTTTGAGGCTAATTTAGATTGATTTAGGTTAATTTGCATGTTGCTGTCCTCGGTGGACACTAGAGAGAATTAGGAGGGAGACCTTTGCAATAGAGTGATGGGAACAAATTCTCAGTCCGCCACTCAGGAAGCTTAGTCACCATCATTCTTGTCAGTGGCCTTACTTTCACAGGCTTATTGAGAGGACCTGAAATCCTCACAAATATGTGGAAAGTGCTAAGAATGTTTGCCTACGGTCAATGATGATTCTCATATGCCGCTATTACTCAGGTGATGCTTGAGCCTTTTCATGTCCTAGGTTACAAACTTGCTTTAAAAACCTTTGCCTTTCCTTCACCCCACCTTGAGAGAATGAGCTAGTTGATATC
The DNA here is from genome assembly GCA_004026585.1 of Noctilio leporinus. NCBI lineage: Eukaryota > Metazoa > Chordata > Mammalia > Chiroptera > Noctilionidae > Noctilio > Noctilio leporinus. Next base: position 115,494 of record PVIW01000624.1, read on the forward strand.
TTTTCCTTTAAATTGTCGACAAAGGCGGAAAAAAATACAGAATGCAAGTTAGCTCTCTTTGTCTAATAACAATGTTAGAGAAGTTTTTTATAAATAAGATGCTTCATCCTAATGTCTAAAATGATATTGGGGCTTATTTACTTTATTGATTAATTATCTGTGCTGTTGCCTGCCTTATTGGTATAGAGCAGGGGTCAGCACAATTTTTTTTTTAAAGAAGATCCAGGAAATAAACATTTTAGCCTTTGTAGGTCTTACATTCTCTTTCACAACTAATTTGCTCCATCATTGTCACTAAGACAAAGCACAGAGTGCTTTGTAAATTAATAGGCATGGCTGTATTCAATGAAGCTGTATTTATAAAAACTGGCTGATCTTGGATGTGTAGCTCAGTTGGTTGGAGTGTGGCCCCAATCCACCAAGGTTGCAGGTTTGATCCTTGATTTGGGCAGATACAAAAATCAACTAAGGAATGCGTAATAAATAAGTGGAACAAATTGATGTTTTTCTTCTCTCTCTCTCTGTCTCTCTCTCTCTCCCTCTCTTCCCTCCTCCTTCCCCTCCTCCTCCCTCCCTCCCTCCCTTTTCCTCCCTCTTTAAAATCAATTAAACATTTTTTAAAGGAATAAAAACTGGTTGTAAGCTGTATTTGGCCGAAGGACTATAGTTTGTCAACCCTGATACAGAGAATTAAGACTTTAGTGTTTTTTGTTTGTTTTTAATAACCAGAGATAAATTCTTGCCTTCAAAATTGTAGTAATTTATTGTTTAGTTTATCCAAATCTAAATCAATATTCTAAATTTCTATTCTTTTTGGTTTTATATATACAGAGTGCATGCGATAAATTGGCAAAATTTTAGTAAAACAAACAACATACCACAATTTATTCTTATATGTAAATACATAAACATAGTCATTATTTTTTCAATTCAAAAAAGTCTCCAGGTCTGTGGCTGGAGGCAGGTGAAAAGCAACCATACATTGATGTCTCTCTCCCTCTCTGCCTCTCTCCCTTCTCCTCTCTCTAGAAATAATAAATAAAATCTTAAATAAAAAAAAAAAGTCTCCATTTGCTGCAAGAATAGACTCGATTCGACTTCGGAATCTTGAGCATCCTTTAATTAACTTTTCTTTATCCATGGACATCATGTTTTCAATATTAGCTTCAACAGCCTCTTTATTGGAATGAGGTTGTTTATTAACTTCTCTCTCACAAATGCTCCATACATAATAGTCTAAAGGATTTGCATCTGGTTAACTAGGCAGCCAGATTTCCTTTGACCAGAATTCAGGAACATTGACACTGAGACATTCTTGCACCTTTTTTGGTGTTATGTGCTGGTGCACCATCTTGTTGGAAGACAAAATGACGTCCATTTGCAACTTGCTTCATCCATGGTGCAACTACTTCTTTCAAAACATCAAGGTAAACATCAGCAGTCACCTTCAAACCTTGTGGACAGAAATTCAGGGTCATGGTATCTCCTTCATTGCTGACAATACTTAACACCATCACTGTAGCAGGAAGTTTCATTTTCATGACAATTGAGACTTCATTAAGATTCTCACAGAGCCACCTGTTGTTTCTTCTGTTGACTCTTTGGTCCTGCTGAAAATTCTTTTCATTGGGGAAGAAAATCAGAGGGCTTTTTCTTTGGGATTTTTCAATTTTGTTAGCAGTTTCCTTGCTTTTTCAAAGTGTCTTTCCTTTGTCTGCTGTGTCATAAACTAGCCTCTTCTAAGAACATAGGATCTGTATCTGATATCTTCAGCAATAATCTTGCAAATTGTTGCATCTGACATCTGCAGTTCTTTTGCTATGGAGCGCATTGACTTTCCTGGATCTTCATTGATGATCTCCTGGATTCTATGTACAATATCTGGACTTGTGTGATCCTTGCGTACCTTGTGAGTTTTCCTTGTTGGTGTGGCAACATCAGGATCAGCATCATACACCTTCTTCATCTTGTCAACTGTACATAAAGGGATATTATTGAAGTCCAAAATTTCCTTAGCAGTTGGTCCTGCATGCAGTCTAGAAATTGTGGTTGCTCTAACATTCCATTCCTTCAACATGATGGTTGCTCTCAGAATTTAATATTTTATATCTGAAACAATGGTGTTAAATCATAACTTTAGAAATATAATTTTTCAAAATTAATAAGAAGCATGTGAAATAAGGAGATGCAAAATTATTGCCACTTTATTGTGCACACCCGATATTAGTATATATGTTTTATCCTGAAAGAATATATTTTCAGTTTTTGATTGCCGAAGCTGTATGGTAGTTCATCTCTCGGAACAGTGTTGAGTGAGGGAGAATGCCTTGATTGCCTGAGAGATTAGGCTTTATTTTTTTATACATAATTTTGTACATTTTGCATTCTATTAGACAACATCAAGTTCTGGCTTTTCAGTTAGATATCTTCACCTTGTAGTTCTGCCTCCTCCTAGCTACACATCGTTAGCTTATGGTGTACCTTCTCAAGACTCAGTTTTTTCATTGGTAAAATAGTGGTAATTCTTACCTTGTTGGGTTAATGTGACAATTGAATGAGGATACACTTAAAGGGTGGGCTTCAAGGCCTGAAAGGCCTGAAAAACCCAATCAATGGTAGCTCTCAAAACCTTGGGTGAGAATCTTATCCTGAAGGCAATATGATTTTTTACAAACTTTTTGTTATTTTACATTTTTTTGTTGTTGTTCCTTTGGGAACTATGCCCGCCAAGCTATTTGTGCTGAAAGACTGCTGTTTCTTTTCTAATCTGTCATGGACCAATGCTTTCTAAGTATATAATACAGTAGTCCCCACCTGTCTATGGGGATTGTGTCTCAAGACCCCTCAAGTGGATGCCTGAAACCGTGGATAGCATTGAACCCTATATATACATATGTATATATGTGTGTGTGTGCATGTGCGTGTGTGTATATATGTATAAAATGTTTACTCCTACAAAATTAAGCACAGTAAGAGATTGATAATAACTAATAATAAATAGAGCAATTATAATACACTGTAATAAAAGTTATGTGCATTTGGTCTCTCTTTGCCTGCTAGCTGATCTGATAACCAAGATGGCTACTAAGTGACCAAAAGGCAGGGAGCTCATTCAGCGTGGATCTTGTAAAGGTATTGATGTGTGAAGAACGAGCTGGTGATGTTGTCCAGGGCTCTTACTAGCCTGACATGCTTTATCTGCATGCTCTTCACTTTGCTAGACTGGGGGCTGAAGAGAAGGGGTTCACTCCACAGCAACACGTTGCTATCAGCACTTTTTCAATGACAATAATCCAAAAGTACCTGCAGCGTATATTTTGGGAAGTCAGCTTTTTCTCATCTCTTATATTTTGGTGCTGATCATGTCATAGCATTGTAGCAAAGTAGCCAGCAGCAGTGCTACCACCTTCAAAGCTGTCACATCGACTTTCTGGAAACTGTCAGGACCATGCCTTACCTCAGCTGAAATTTGAAGGCATTGAGCTCTTGAGATTATAGATAGTGATTTTTTGGTGTAGACATGATGGTGTGTGAATGTATGATTGGGCTGGAATGTATCAAGATGCTTTCTGGGGATCACTGACACATTACAATAAATTATTTGTGGACATTTTCTGATATATATATATATATATATATATATATATATATATATACATACAATAATGTCACATTATGATGGGGATAGAAAAGGGTATCAGGGTATCAGGGTATTATTTGCATGGTAATAATCATTTGAGAGGAAAAAGAATTTAACCAAAATTAAGTTGATAGCCTACGATAATAGATTAGGTTTTTGGCAGTTAGTGATGTTGCTGTTTGGTGGACTAATGAAGTTCATAGCATATTGACTAAATGCTGGCTTTGGATCAGGATGTTTGAGTTTCCATCCCAGCTGTATGACCTCGTTCAAGTTCTATAACCTCTTTGAGCCTCACTTCCCTTATTTGTAAACTGGGTAATAATAGCACCAAGGCATAGATTACTGTGAAGATTAAATGTGTTAATTCATGTAAAGCACTTACTGGTGCCAATATTTCTTTAGCACTCATTATTGCCACTTAATGTATGTAGATTATTTGTTGGCATGGAAACACTTTTGAAAAGAAATAGCCTTCAGAGTACCAATAGCAGCTGTCTTTGAAAGCTACTTTTTGTGCAGAATGCTAATTTAACATTTAACCGTTTGATATACATTAATGCATTCTTCTGGGATCCTTCTTGAAATAAAAGTTAATTATAACTTTTATTATTTTTATTTTTTATTTTTTTATTTTTAGAGAGAGGGGGAGGGAGAGAGGCTGAGAGAGAGTGAGAGAAAGAGAGAGAGACATCAGTGTATGGTTGCCTTTCACCTGCCTCCAGCTATGAACTTGGCTGGAGACCTGGCTTGCAACCTGGTTATATGCCCTGGCTGGGGAATTGAACCAGTGACTTTTGGGTTCACAGGCAGGCACCTTATCCACTGTGCCACCAGCCAGAGCCTTAATCTTAACTTTTAAACATTTTTCATTGAGGTGATTTACAGCTTATTAAAATAAAACACCAAAATCCTAGCAAAAGTAATAAGAAAACCATATTAAACAAAGTTTTAATTCAGTTGAATATAATATTAGAAAATATTATGAAAACTAGTACTATAGAAAATAAATGAAAAATTGATTATAGAGTTGTATATACAGCATGAACATAAGTCAATTTTGCATGTTAAGAGGAATAGATAAATAATAGCTATAGTGTAGTGTTGAAAATTAAGGATGGCTGTTTTCCCCTCCACTTTACAAACTGTATAATGTTGCTGTAAGGTTTTTGAAATTGAAAAATCTGAAAGACCAAACATCTGCTATTTAATTGCTCAAAATGAAAGATATTGAAAGAAATCATATTGAATCTAAGTAAGTCTTTTATTGTAGCTAGCAAATTTATTTACAAAATGTTTGTTAATCAAGAAACTGCTTTGTAGATTAACTAACTTCCTAGTTGGCTAAGAACAAAAAGGTCTTGTGGTTTTATGTTTAGGTACCACATATTAATTCGATACCTACACAGGACCTAGAACGATTCTCTCAAAACTCTTAGTCCACGACAGCTTGCAGACATTTCATAAAAGAACTTTTCAAGGCTAGTCAGCAGTCAGCAGCCCAAACTTCCTCTGTGATCTGTTCAGGGGATCCCCAGAGATCATTGCTGGTTTCCTGAATTGGGTGTGGAGATGCACAGTTACAGCCCAGGGAAAGTACAGATCTGGTTCCTCCTGTGATCAGTTCTCCATCATGGGCAGGGTGACATCTGCCCAGCAGGCCATGCTGGGCCCACCTACCATCCCCCTTATTTCCACTTAGGGTCAGACCAGCAGGGAGCTTTCTCATTTAACCCCAAATGTCTTCATTTTCGTCAAGTATTCAAAGCAGAATGAAAGACTCAGCAGGGCAAATGGTGGGTGATTGAATCCAGGTCAGTTTCTTACATTGCAGGACCGTTTCCTGGTTGCAAATGGGGCTGCCTTTTGTGCATCTCTGGCTATTCCCAATGCTTCTCTTGATACAGAACACATTGTCATAGTAGCAAATGCCATTGACCTAGGTAAGTCATCTAACCTGATGTCAGAAGAAAACCATTAAAAAATTTGTTTTTGTTGAAGTGTTCCATATTGTAGACTGATATGTAGCTCATTGAAAATGCTCTTGTTAGCCCTGGCTGGTAGCACAGTGGTTAAGGCGCTGGCCTGCGAACCCAAAGGTTGCAGGTTCGATTCCCCAGCCAGGGCACATAACCAGGTTGCAAACGACGTCTCCAGTCAGGTCTGTGGCTGGAGGCAGGTGAAAGGCAACCATACATTGATGTCTCTCTCCCTCTCTGACTCTCTTTCTAAAAATAATGAAATAAAATCTTAAAAAAAAAAAAAAGAAAGAAAGAAAATGCTCTTGTTCTTAGGAATCTTTCCCAAGTTGAAAGGTTCTCAAACTTTTTTTTTAAGTTAATTTCTAGAAGGGGGTGGGGGTGAAGAGGAGAAAGAGAAGGAGAGAAATATTAATTGATTGCCTTTGAACTCTTACCAACCTGGAATTGAATCCACAGCTGAGGTCTGTGCCTTAACCAGAAATCAAACCAGTAAACACACCAGTCAAGATGAAAGGTTTTTATGAATGAATGAATGAATGAATAAGTATTTTGACAAAACTATATGACATTTTGCATAAACAAAACTGTTGATCTTGTGAAAATGCTTCTAGTACCGGAATATGTCTTAGTGCTGACAGCCCCACCCAGGACTTGCTCAGCATTCAACAAGATAGAACTCTTATTTTGACATTTCCTGTACAGAGGAATACTTTTGAACACATACATTAAAAATTAAAGCCCTGGCTGGTGTGGCTCAGTGGATTGAGTGCCGGCCTGCAAACCAAAGTGTTGCTGGTTTGATTCTCAGTCAGGGCACATGCCTGAATTGTGGGCCAGATTCCTGGTTGGGCAACCACACATTGATGTTGCTCTTCCTCTCTTTCTCCCTCTCTTACCCTCTCTCTAAAAATAAATAAATAAGATCTTTAAAAAAATTATAGAGAGCTTAGTTACTGAGATTTTTACATGAAATAGTTGAATAATATTGTTTGTTTTGATTCCCACATTATTTGAGTAGAATTTTTAAGCCAACAAAGGTTTATGGGGGCCAACAGGGACCTTTCATTTTTTTCCCTACAACTGTGCTCAACAGGGACCTTTCATTTTTTCCCTACAACTAAGCAGGAAGAAACGCTGTTTCAGATTTCCCCAGTAGCTGAACTGCTTGTGGGTAATATATTGCTGAGGGAATAGTGTCAGATTCAAATTTGTGTTTTCTAGAATGTATGGTATAAAGAGAATAATTTATCTCCTTTAACGAAAAACTAAAATTTACATCAAGTTGCGTTTTGAACAAAAAGGAGAATGCTTATGTAAAAGAGGTTTTTTTTAAAAAAAAAAAAACTAAATATAAATAATTCAAAAATGCTTCAACAGAGAACTTAAGATGCCAAATGACATAGCACCCTTTCCGTGTGTCAGGATTTTGATCAGTATGGTTGTGTGTAGGCCCAGTGACCCCCAGAAAGTGGCTTACTTCCATTTTCTGCATGGGCGTGTTCAGGAATAAACCCAGCCCATGGTCGGGGGGGTAAGGGCAAGAACCCCTTGATGGGAAGCCAGCCCATGGTGGAGATGGCAGGCGGGGGTTAGCCTGCCTGAGAGAGTAAGCAAGGGGAAAGCCTTTTGCCATAAATATGCCATTTGGGTCCATCGGAAACATCAAAGTTGACAACAGAGTGGGAAGAATCAGGCTTGGAGGCCATAGAGGGACCCTGAGGGGATAGGTGTGAGACTCTTCTGTCTCAAAAGGAGTAGCAGTCAGTGCCCAGAGATGGGAGCAGGTATGCCACCAGGATCATCAGGTGCACAAGGATCCACTTCTCAGAGCCCGAGTTTAATCGATGCTGAGTTGCCTCAGGTCTGCAGCCTCCTGACTTAAGATGAGGTTTTGTTCTGCTTTCCATGTCCTACCCAGTGATCATGAGCTTTTAGTTCAAGGAACAGAGTCTGCTTTGAGAAGAAGAAATGCTTTTTTTCCAGCCTTTCTTTAAGGTCTTTGAATGGTTTTCAGTGTTTCCAGCTCTTTATCTTCATGGTTCATCTTGTCACCTGCTTTAGAACATTTGTCCCCTTGCTGGGAGTCGTGATCTATTAATAAGGTAATAGCTTGAGAAGCTGTGTTTCTTCTTGACAAAGGCCAGTCATTTTGTCTCCTTGTCTGAGTAAATAACTATTTTATTTGAGGAAGTGGGCAGGTATCTCATCCCAGAGCTTCTGGAATTGCCTCTTGATGCCAGCAGCCTTGGTGACCTTGAGCAGTTGAAGTTGAAGTGCATGGGCTTGTTCGGGGGGCTGTCATTCACCCACTGTGACAGTGGCATCAATCTGGCCATCTCTGAAGCAGGGGACAGGTGCACTGACTTGTTCTTGTGGTGCTTCTCAGGAGACAGTGGGCCTCTGCATCTTCATCTTGGTCACCACGCCACACAAGATATGCTCTTAGATGGAGGCAATACCAGTAAAAGGACATTGTTTGGGTCATTGTAGGTGCCCTCAATGGCCTCCTTGGGAATCATGAAACCCAGACTGATGTTCTTTTGTAGTACCACATAACTCCAAGCAAGTTTCTTATATTGAAAGGTGGTGGGCTGATTCTGGTAGGCATGCTTGGTCTCTAATTCAGATTCAACTCTCAATCTGAGGTGACTTCAGCATTTATGTGCCACAACACTTCCATCGCCTGCAAAATTTACTCCTTAAAACCTGGAAACATAGAATCATCCCTCAAAGAGCCTGGACACCTTTAGCCAGGATTATTCTCCAAGGCACAAAGACATCCACCCAGGATTCAGTTCTTACCGAAATGTGTGACTTCCAAATGTGACCCCGGGATTCAGGAAGCACTAATCTAGATAATGCAGACACACACCCTCTGCCAGAATTAATCCCTGGGAAACTGAGGGCCCCCTGAATTTACCCTCAAACTGAGGTGCGGGGTCCTGCTGTCCAGGACATGCTCCTGAGGCCCCCGGGAGGGCCCCGCCACTGTGGCTGCACCTGAATCTTGACAATTTTGAAGTGTATTTTTAGTTGAGGATTGCTTAGTCTGAAGGCTTTTAAGGTGATCTGTCAGGTCTGCTTTGTGTCCTCTCCTTTAGAAATGTTGGTATAGAATGGATTTTTCTCTATGCTGGCTGTTGAAATGTACACTTAACTTTGTAACATCAGTGAGTTTCCTCCTGGCTCCTCTTGCCTGATGGTTGGCATGATCTCCATTTCACAGTCCTGAGTCATCCCCTGTCTCCTCTGAGGGCAGCTGCCAGGTCTTCAACCTTTCACACACGTTCTCCAATCTTGATGTGTCTTTCTAGAGACGCTAGAGCTCTGTTAGGGAGATCCTAAGGGTTTTATTCCTGTTGTCCTTAATTGTGTTGAGTTTATTGTAGCTTTTTTCACTTGTTTTTTAAGATTTTTTCTTTTCTTTTTTAAGATTTTATTTAGTTATTTATTTTAGAGAGAAGGGAAGGGAGGAAGAAAGGGAGGGGAAAGAAACATCGAAGTATGGTTGCCTCTCATGCGCCCCCAACTAGGTACCTCGCCTGCAATCCAGACACATGCCCTGACTGGGGAATTGAACTTACGACCTTTTGGTTCGCAGGCTGGTGCTCAGTCCACGGAGCCACACTTGCCAGGACCTCCTTTGTGTCTTAGTGGATTTAGTTTCTGTTTATAGAGACTGGTTCTTCCTTGTGGTATCAAACATCAGCTCATCTTGTTCAGAACATGGAGGTTTTTCTATTTCAAGTTGGTTTGCTTCAAAGCACAAGATGGACCAAATCACAGGGGTGATATGGCCAGGGTCCCTGGCACTCCTGGGTTTTCATCCTTTTCCATCACAGGGTAAAATGTGATGGAAGCTTTACCTTTTGCTGGAGCTAGTGCTGAGCCCTTAATGACATGAAGCCTTTTTTTTCACTCACTGAAAATCCTACTCAAGAGAATTGGCAACATACCAACTAACCAGGCACACAACACTGTCTTCTATTTTTACCTGGGAGGACAAGACTGGTGCCACATCACTAGGTAATGCTGCCACAAAACCCTATGGTGTCTCACATTTTAACTCAAAGGATAGCTCGTGGCAGGATAGGGCCCTGCCTTGGTATCCCAAACTGCCACAGAACCCCCTGTGGTCTTCATACCCAGCTGGGCCACAACAGATCCTGGTGAGCACAGGGCACAGCTCTGCTTGGAACCACACTTGCACCTGGCTCAGGGGTGGGCCATGAGTGGAGAGGATCAGTGGGAGTATGGGACTGATCCTAAGAAAAACACACCCTCATCTGTGCCCTTCTTTTTTCAGCTTAACTTTCTGTGGCTCTAGAGACCTCCCCCCATGCTGTCCCTTCCTTCTTGCTAGCCCTTTGACTCCTGTGTGCACAGGAACAACATCCACCCCGTGACCCTAGTTCCCAGGGAAGGGCCAGGGGTAGAGTGGGTGTTCAGTGCTCCACCCACACTTGTGGAAGGAACAAAGGAGCGAGTGAGTGACAAAGGAACAAAGGCACATTTGCTATATAGAAGATTCACACATCTTGCCCACTCTCATTTCTCTGACTTGTCCTGCATTTGGCTCTGGGTCACTTCTCCATACTGATGCTGGCCTTCTCTCTCCTGCATGTCCTCAGTGCCCAATCCGCTGACCTGCACCTCTATGCCTGAGTCATTATCAGAGAAAAATTCTCCAGTGACAGACACCTACTCTCTCACCATCCCCACCTGTTCTAGTTTTCTTGCCTCTTGGGTCCCAGATAGGGACCTGCCCGATCGATTACTTGACTCTTCACACTGTTCATCTCATTATCTACACAGCACATGGTCCTCAGTTCACTCATTTCTCTTGAGGTTATTTTTTTAGCCCCATCAAAGATGATCACTCCCTCCTCTGAACCCCTTCTCTGTGTCTGGCCCATATTTCTTTTACTCGGTGGAAGGGCTTACAGTTGGGTGGGATTACTCTTATTCTAAGGACCATAACACCTAGTACATTTCGTTACATGGAGTTGATGGGGAAGTACTGTTTTTGCTGAACTGATTGAAGCTTTTGATGGGTTAACATTTGAACCAAGTTAGTATATTCAGGGGAAAAATATTGGCAAATGGAGTAAATCTGTATCCCCTTCCTTTCAAAAAGTATGGTTGAGCTATGAAGTTTGTAGGGGGGAAAATTATTCCAGAAATTTTGCTGTAAAAGTCCTTTCCGAAAATTCAGTCTTGTAACTTAAAACAAAACAAAAAACTTATCAAAGTACACATGCACATAATTAAAAAATAAAATAGGGCCAACATGCTTATAATGAAAAGCAGCCATCCCGTCTCCCACCCTCAGTCTTGAACTACAGGGTCAACCACTTTTAAATGTTTGATTTTTAGTTTATCTGGTGGCTGCTGCTCTATTTCTAAATTCTATGTTTGGTCTCAAATAGCGCTAGTGAAAAACAGCTCCTAAAAATAATGAAGTCATAAAAGATGCAACCAGAATCATTGTTTATACTAAATTATTATTATCAATTTTATTATGAAAATTACTGAAAAATATTCTAGACAAATGCCTGTAAGTCATGATAATATTAAATCAAAATGTTCATCTCTCTTCTCTTTTTAGGGTTAGGAATGAAAAGGTTTTTCTGATAACTTTTTGGTGTATTTTGTATATTGTTCTGTATGCGTATATTAATAAAATAAGAGTGGTGTTCTCCAGCTCTTTTTCTTTTCCATGTTCTTTTGCTTCCTGTGGTCATTTTGGGGGAGGGGTGTTTTGAGGGTTTTTCCCCCCATTCCACAGGGCTACAGTTTGGAAAGCTTACAGCAGCTGATTTATAAGACTGATAAGTGCTTTGTGTTGCTCTTTAAAGCTACACCTCGCTCTGTCTTTGAATCCACCTCTGAAAGTGGGCTGAGGAAGAGGTGAGTATCTGCTGGAAGCTGGTATTACAGAAATGGTGATTGAGCGGAGGCATACTTTTTGAAAAAAGGTCCACTCCAAATGCCTCAATTCAGGGTGCCTGTGGTTGAAAATAAGTTGGTAGGTAGAGACTTTAGCGCATTTAATTAAAAGCACCGTGCTAAAAAAAATGGTAGCAATTATATGTTATTAACCTAAGTGGTGCCAAGGCTTTGAAGTTGTTTGCCATGGCCCATTATTTTCCTTGATTGCATACCATCTGAGATTGAGCTGGCCTGTTTGGTTATGTAGGCATTTAAAAGAAGAGCAACGTAGTAAACCCAAGTACAAAATTATGATCTTTGGAACTCTGCTGAATATTCAAGCTATTGCTACGTGAATCCAGTCTTTTGCTCCTACAGTTATTTTGACTGTTAGGCTGCTTTCCTGGCCCACTCCCCAGTCAGGCATTGTTTAGTTTATTGGAAAATACATGTTGGTTATGTCAACTAAAACCAGGGTGTCATTTTGGGGCTTAAAGGGAGGAAGCTTTTATTTCAAGTTGAAATTAATGAAGAAGGAGATTGAAGATCTAAGAACAGTGCTGGGGCCATTATCATATGAAAACCAGGCTTTGCGAATGTAGGGCCTCTAAGTTATTTGGTTTGGCCAAATGTTTAGTTTTTTTTTTTTTTTTTTTCTGTAAAAGAAGAGACACATTTTTCATTTTCACCAATAATTTTATTAAGTATATTTTTAGTCTGTTTGCCATCTCCAGCTATTGGCTTCTAGTGGGTAGAAGCCAGGGTTGCTGCTAAACATCTTCCAATGCATAAAACAGTCCCACAGTTAAGAATTATTTGGCCAAAATGTCAGTAGTACCAAGGAACTTCACAAACCATTTTAGACATGTTCAATCAGTCAGAGCACCTTCTCTAGACACTGCACATTTTTTTTTTTGAATTTTTACCTTTCTTTAAAATAATAAAGCTTACTATGCTGAAAATGTTGCATATTTTCTTCCATCTTCAATATTAAAATGGCTGCACAAAAATTCACCAATTTTTTAAATGCATGCTGTTATGACAGCTGTCGCAATGCAATCTAAAAATTGTTAGAATGAAGTTAAAGACGACTAATCACTACTAAAGTCATTGTATGGGAAAATGACTTTTTGGCCAATCCAGTATATGTGTGTGGTGAACAGCAGGGGAGGCTTTCTGGCTGAGATAAAATCAAAGTGTACTTTTCTGTATTAATAACTCTGCAAGGTGGCAAAGGTTTCAGTGAAAAGAATGAAACATTTCTAGATCTGATTTTATCATTGTAAGCTTCAGCTACACTTATTAAATAGAAGGTTTATTGAGTGCCCAAGACATATTTGACAAGCTCAAAAATGACTAGGAAGCAATGGGTCAACCCCTTCATTCTACAGAAGTGAAAACTGAACCTGGAGAGGCCCAGTCAAGTTGCCTGAGTAACTTGCCCCAGGTCCCATTCCCACTTCAGATGCCAGTTGCTATCTTGGGAAACCTTCTACACTTCCAATAAATAGGAAGTTCCTGAAACCCTTACCTCAGGTTCAGTCATTCCCTAGAACAATTTTCAGGAAAACAGTTTACAACTAAATTACCAGTTCATTATAAAAAGGATACAACTCAGGGACACTAGATGGGGCCAGGTATGGGAAAAGGGGTGAAGGACTTGTGTGCCTTCCCCAGGGGAACCTCCCAGCTCCTCCCTGTGTTCTCCAACTTGCAATCTCTTCTAACTTTTCCTTTTGGGTTTGTATGGACACTTTATTACATAGGTACAGTTGATTAAATCATTGACCTTTGGTGATTAATTAAAGCTCCCACCCCTCTCTGCTCCAGGAAGCTGTGGGGTGGGGTTGGATATACCAATCCCTCTAATCATGTGCTTGGTTCTTTGATAATCAGTCCTTGAAGTCACTTCATGAATATAATCCCAAATATAGTTGAAAAGGACTTGTTTTGAATAACAAAAGACACTCCTTTCACCTTTATTGCTGTTATCATTTCTGAATTCCAAGGATGTTAGAAGCTCTTGGCCAAGAACTATGGGCAAAAACCAAAATATGTTCTTTTTTTTTTAAGATTTTATTTATTATTTTCAGAGGCAGGGGCAGGAGGGAGGAAGGCAGAACAGGAGAGAAACATCGATGTGCCTTTCACCTGCCTCCAGCTACAGACCTGGCTGGAGACCCAGCTGGAGACCTGGCTCGCAACCTGGTTATGTGCCCAGGCTGGGAATTGAACCAGTGATCTTCGGGTTCACAGAGTGGAGCCTTATCCACTGTGCCACCAGCCAAGGCCTTGTTCTTATTTTAAATCGCAATACCACAAGTGGCAACTAATCACTACCTGTTTAAATGCAGTGGGGGTTGTGGGGACCTCCCATTTTTATCCAGTTGGTCAGAAGCCCAGGTAAAACCTGGATTTGCAATTTGCAATCTGGATTTTGCCAAGGGCGACAATCTTGTAGGGCTGAACCCCTAACCTGTGGGGTCTGATGCTCTCTCTAGGTAGATACTACTGAAATATAAATGGAAGTTATTTTAAAATGTCTGCTTAAAAATTCAATTCCTCAACCATACAACCACATTTAGATTGCACTGGCCAGCACTGTTCTATCCCTTTCATGCCAGAGTGATTTACTAGGAATCTAGATGTGGATTCCAAAGACTGCATTTGAATTCCACATTCATTGTTCATCCTGCCATATAAGCTGTAAGGTCTCAAACAGGTCCTCTAACCTAGACAGAATTCTGTTTTTCTTTTGGTGAAATAATGTGACATATCCTACAATGTCTGTGAAATGCTTCCTGTTGCACTTAAAGTGCTTATGTAAAGATAGAAGTTGGGGTGTTAACATGGTTACTATTGAAAAATATTAGCGCCCAAAGGGCTTTGCCTTTTTTGCTTGCTTACAGGGGAATTTAGGGTATAGATGGTGTCTCAGATTCATCTGCTCGTAGGTGAATTCTCACCCCGCAGCAGTCGGTTGATGAATGCCTTCATTCTTTGATAAGACATTGCCTTCTGCCAAACTTCTTCCCCAGGTCTGTTCTTCATTGGGTCTAGTCGTTTTGTTTTGTTGGTGGTGTTGTTTTTAATAAGCTAAGTGTAGTATAATAGTTAAGAGCATGGGCTCTAAAAACAGCTTGTTCTTCCAGCTCTACCAGACACACTCATTGAGAGACCTTGGCAATTCTAACCTGTTTTCTCATCGTATGCCATAGAGCTACTATAGAGGTTAAATGATATAGTACCCATGTACTTAGTCTAGTGCCCAGAACTTGGTAAGTGCTCTGTAGCTTGTTGTTGTCCATAATATATGACGACACTGAGAATTTCATCTAGAAAACTCATGGCAAAGTATTCTAGTTGAATTATCTGGTAAGGGGTCAAAGTCTTTGTAGGTACAGATATTTAGTGCTCAAGGAGAAATGTGACATTGAAAGTTTTATGATTTACAAGAGATGGGATTTCTCACTGTACCTATAATTGATCAATTCAGGTCAAAGGCTTCTGGTTCTTTTTCCATGTTCCCCTTTCCTCTGCAGAGTCTCAAAGGCACGTAAATGCCTGTGAGAAACAGGCAAGTAATACCCATTTATCAAACCTACTGTGGGAGAGACTATGGAGAAAGGAAAGAATTGCACCCAACTGGAGAAGGTGTATAGACCCTGTCCTGGGTGGTTCACATCCACTGCTAAGCTTCAGCTAGTTACTACCCTGAAGTAAATAAATTAGTAAATAGAGATATTTATATGAAATTTCCAGTATTAGCTCAAGTTTTATTTCAGACTCTACACATACTTGATAGACTGTCTGTCGAGGTAAGAAACATCCAATCCTGTAAAGAGTTTTTATGAGTTTATTTGAGGCAAAACTGACGACAGTGGCTGGGAGGAAAGCAAGATCTCAAATGCTTTTGAGACGGATAGTTTCCCTTTCTTTCATGCATTTGAAATTAGAGGGGATTTTTATGTATTTGAAATGAGAAAAGATTACATGAGAGTATGAGCAAGCAAGACAGAGAGTTGGATTATAGGACAGCTAACAAGATTTTGTGCTCTCTGGAGGGTGGTCACCTTTTCAAAGGAGGGATATTGAAGAGTGTGTTAACCTCAACAGTGTATTATCCTAGATGCATGGAGACCATGGACAAGGCCTGTCTAAGGTGTAGGTAAACCTTTTACAGGTCAGTGGCTGACTGCCCACCATAACCTGCCCAGTTAGAAATTTATGATCAGGTCACCCTGGGAGGGTACGTTGGGTTAGGTTTTATTACAGAACCCTTTTATTGTACATAGGAATTAGATAATATGTGCAGCCCAATTTAGGGGGAGTGATAGTATGAGAACCAAGGGTACTAGAGCAGTATTTAGGAGAAGAATGCTTGGACATGCAAACTGTAGTCTCACATTTACTATATCTGCATGATTTATGGCGTGGTTATTTGGAACAAAGGGAATGGTTCCATTCTCATCAGTGAAATCTGTGCACTGTCTACAGAAAAAGGTAAAAAAAAAAAATTAGAAAGGAATTCAGTGAGCCTTCTATTTAGGCAGTAACCCTTGAACATGCTCTCAAGAATTCCTTTGCTAATACCCCCAATTTACCTCATCTGCTCTTTCAGATGTCTTAAAATAGCATGATTTCCCACAGTCTTATTGAAATGATGGTGCTTTTCCACTTAGTAAAATGTTTCTACATTAAACTTCATTAAATTGCATTTTTTAAAAATTCTGAGCCTCAACTTCAATTCGGGAACACAGTTAACTCATATGAATCTTCCTGGGGATTCCATTTAGTTTAGTATTTGGATTTGGGGGAGGGAAATTGGTTTTTTCCTTGATATTTCTCAAAGATATTTCTAGATAGTAATCTAGAATTCAGATATCAATAGGGCACCTAAGGCCTCCTCACCTCACCTGAAGCTGAATATATTTAACACTGAGACATAGAAAGGCCTGGGAGTGAGAGATGGTTGTGTGTCATCCTCAGCACAGCTGCTTCACTGTGATAAGAAAGCAGAGCCCAATATATGCTGAGCCAGCCCAAATTTATCCTATAAACTATTGAGGGAATAAAGGAAGAACTTCCTGTGAAATACAGCTAGGGTTGCAATGTGAATAGCTGTGAGCATGACACAGAGTTGCAGGGAGGACTCCAACAGGATTTCCTGAGCTGGAAAGGAAACTTAGTGGAAGTCTTTTAATCCATTCAGAAATGTGGAGACCAATATGCCTGTTAGGAGCTTGATTTCACAGTTACAGAATCTAATCTAATCTAATACAATCAGCTCAATACATGCCACTAATGTATAAGAAGCTTATGCATTTTGGTATCTCATTGTGGTTTTAATTTGCATCTCTCTGATGGCTAGTGATGTTGAGCATCTTCTCATATGTCCATTGGCCATCTGTATGTCCTTCCTGAAGGTGTCTATTCAGGTCCTTTCCCCAGTTTTCAATTGGATTGTATGAGTTCTTTTTATGCTCATATTTTAGAGATTAAACCCTTGTCCAACATATTATTGGCAAACATGCTCTTCCATACAGTCAGTTCCCTTTTCATTTTGAGGCTGGTTTCTTTACCTATGTGGAAGCTTTTTAACTTGATGTAGTCCCATTTGTTTATTTTTTCCTTTATTTCCCTTGCTGTAGGAAATCTATGGGCAAAAATAGTGCTGTGTGAGATATCTGAAATTTTATTGCCTGTTTCCAACTAGGACTTTTATGGTACCATAAATATAAAAGACATATATAAGTTTTTTTATCCATTTTGAGTTTGTCCTGGTGTATGGTATAATTTGGTAGTCGTTTCATTTTTGTGTGTGTGTACCAGTCCTGTTCTCCCATCACCATTTATTTGAAGAGATTGTTTATACTCCATTGTATGCTTGTGCCCCCTTTGTCAAATGTTAATTGACCATAGAGACCTGGGTTTATTTTTGGGCTCTCTATTCTGTTCCATCAATCTGTATGTCTGTTTTTATGACAGTACCAGACTGTTTTGATTACAATGGCCTTGTGGTATAGCTTGATACCAAGTATTGTGATCCCTCCAACTTTGTTCTTTTTTTTCCCCCCAGAATTTCTGTTTAGCGTCTCTTTTGGTTCCATATAAATTTTTGAAATATTTGTTCAGATCTGTGAAATATGTCAATAGTATTTTCACAGGAATTGTGTTGAATCTGTAGATTGCGTTGGGAAGTATGGACATTTTAACGATGTTAATTCTTCCCATCCATGAACACGGCATTTGCTTCCATTTATTTGTATCTTCCTCAGTTTCTATAACTGGAATCTAATGAACAAAATAAACTAATGAGCAAAATAAAACCAGAGACATAGAAACATGGAACAGCCTTGGCTGGTGTAGCTTAGTGGATAGAGTGTCAGCCAGCATCTGTAGGTTTGATTCCCAGTCAGGGCTTATGCCTGGGTTGCGGGCCAGGTCTCCAGTTGAGAATGCATGAGAGGCAACCATCCATTCATGTTCCTCTTCCTCTTTTTCTTCCTCCCTTCCCTTCTTTCTAAAAATTGGAATTTAAGAAAACATGGAACAGACTGACAGCTGCCAGAAGGGAGGGATCTTAAATGGGAACATTTTCCTTAAACATTTCTTTTTTTTTTTTTCTTGTGGTTTTTAAAATGTAATTCTGCCAGCTAAAGTGGATGCTTCGTTGGGTACTTTAGTCACTGTTCCAATATTGGACATTTCCGCAAATTAAAATTTAAGTCATGCTGAGTTTTAAACTGGATGTGTTGCTAAAACATTAAAAATGTTTATATCACATAAATATTATAGAACTGAAGTAGACACCAAAAATTATCATTCAATCAGAATCATTTGAAATAAATTTCAAAGCAGCAGTTATGAACTAATAAATGCATATTGATATTATTTTAGTTAAGTTTTTATAATATGCATATTTACCATAGTTAGATATTATTTTAAATGGATTTTATTTAAAAAAGAAAAACAAGTAAGTTTGAATTCAGGTATACGTTTTGGCAAAAGGACTGCTAAGGGAGTTTACCACTTGATTCTTTTGCTTCAAATTGGTTAGAAGCGTCTTGATATACATAATAAAAATATACGTTGCAGTTGTTTATGCAAATGGTAGAATGGAGATCCAAACCTAAAGAAGCTAATGGCAGATACCCATAACGACCATGCTTTATTTACTGCCTCTTCAAAGGGACTGAATGCAACTGCTCTAAAGTTTTCCCTCAGATGATGAGTGAGATTTGGTTATAAAGTAACAAAATTGATTTTAACCTGTGAAAGTGGAACAGTAGTCTACTTTCTATTCCCTTAAATTACATTCAACTTGTTTCTAAACTTGGAACCAAATTGTAGTCACATGAAGAGGCCTGCACAAATCTAATTGCTTAAAATTAGTTTGCATGTTTATTATTATTTTTATTAACTGCTTTTACTATTTTGTCACATTTGCTTATTTCCAAAGGTCATGACAACCTCATTATTCACCAAACTGATCTCTCCTTTCTCTGGTTTTGTCTGTTTCTCATTTAGTCACTCCATCATATAAAATATTATTTTAGCCTTTTTAAAAAATCAATTTATTGTTGTATTATATTTGTCCCATTTTCCCCCATTGCTCTCCCCTGCCTTACCCAGTATTTTAGTATTGAGCTCACAGTTAGATTATAAACATTTTAAGAATGAGATAGCCCATTATTTCTCTCATACATGGTGTATTTATGTATGTAGCACATTTAGGACAGTACTTTTTACAAAGCAGGTTTTTAATAAGTATATGTAATAGGATACTACTGAGCCATTAAAAAGATAAAATATTCCCATTTGCAACAACACGGATGGACTTTAAGGATATTATATTAGGTGAAGTAAGTCAAATAGAAAAAGATAAAACCCATGTGATCTCACTCATGTAGAATCTAAAACAAAAAGGAAACAAATGAACAAAAACAAACTCATAGATATTCATGCAGATCGTTGGTTACCAGAGGGGAAGAGGGTGGGGAAGGGCAAACTGGGTAAAGGGGGTCAAATATATAGTGATGGATGGAAACTAGATTTTTAATGGTAGACATTATGATGTGTATAGATATTGAATTATGATGCACCTGAAATTTATATGATGTTATTAATCAGTTATTTCATTGGAAAAAATAATAAAAATGTATTGTGAGTCTGGAAGAGCATTTAGATGAAAGTATGTAAATGTATGTAAAGTGTGTATGTAAACATGTTATTCTAGAAATTATACTACTCTGCTCAAAAGTAGAGAGAATAGGCCCTGGCTGGTAGCACAGTGGATAAGGCGCCAGCCTGCGAACCCAAAGGTCACAGGTTCGATTCCCCAGCCAGGGCACATAACAAGGTTGCAAACCAGGTCTCCAGTCAGGTCTGTGGCTGGAGGCAGGTGAAAAGCAACCATACATTGATGTCTCTCTCCCTCTCTGCCTCTCTCCCTTTCCCTCTTTCTAGAAAATGATGAAATAAAATCTTAAAAAAAAAAAAAAAAGTAGAGAGAATAGTATAATAAATTCCATGCACCAATACTAAGGTTCAACAATTGTTTTTTCTAATTATGAAGTATACATAATAACTATTTTTATAAATACACACTTGATGGAAGAACAGTGAAAAATCAAACCCCATGTTGTAATTATCTGGCTTAAGAAATGAATGTTATTAAAATTCCTAAAGCTCCTGGAATGCATTCTCTTCCCTCCCACTGGAGATAACTCCTACCCTGAATTTTGTGCTAATCATTTGTGGCTAAAATTGCCACAGTGTTTTGCTCATCAACACCTATTCTCCTTTCTCCTTTAGTAATGCTACTTCCCATGCTTTAACTGGATATACACCTTCTGAAGACTATTGCATGTGTTCTCTTGCAGCTACATACATCATGTGAATCAGTTCTGACCACTGTGATGTGAAAATGATATGGTAACTTCTGTGCTGTGTCCTTAGAAGGCTTGTGCTAGCCTCTCTTCCCTGTTTCTGTTAGTTGGAATGTGGATGTGATGTCAGGCCCCGGGGCAGTGTCTTGGAGACCAGGGACCAGAAGCCAGGTGTTGAGGACAGAAAGTAAAAAGGTTGAAAAGTAGGTTTTGTTGGCCCCAACCCAGGTTAGGCAGGAAGTGTGTGGCACTTCCCCGATCATCATTTGGCTAATATAGCCTGGTAAACTTTTTAAAATATTTATTCTTTAAAAAATAGTGAAAGTATATGTTATTGATTATGTTATTTACACTTGCCCCAGTTTCTCCATTTTGACCCCCTCTGCCCAGAACCCCCTTCCCTCCAGCAATCCCCCACTTAGTTCATGCCCATGGGTCCTGCATATAGGTTCTTGGGCTCCTTCATTTCCTATACTATTCTTAACACCCCTCTGTCTATTTTGCACCTACCAATTATGCTTCTTAAACCCTGCACCATTGCCCCCTTTCTCCCCCTTCCTCTTCCCAACCTATAATCCTCTAAATGATACCCAACCTATGATTCTTTTTTACATTCTATTGTTGATAGTTATGTTTGTTGTCACTTTAATTCTCATAGTTTTGATCTTTTTCTTAAATAAGTCCCTTGAACATTTCATATAGTAATGGCTTGGTGATGATGAACTCCTTTAGCTTTACTGTGTTTGGGGAGCACTTTACCTGCCCTTCCTTTCTAAATGATAGCTTTGCTGGATAGAGTAATCTGGGTTGTAGGTCCTTTCTTTTCATCACTTTGAATACTTCTTGACAGTCCCTACTTGCCTGCAAAGTTTCTTTGGAGAAAGCAGGTGATAGTCTTATAGGAATTCCTTTGTAGGTAACTCTTTTTTTTTTTTTTTCTCTTGCTGCTTTTAAGATGCTCTCTGTATCTTTAACCTTTGGCATTTTCATGATGCTGTGTCTTGGTGTGGTCCTCTTTGGATCCAACTTGTTTGGAACTCTCTGTGCTTACTGGACTTGTATGTCTATTTCCTTTACCAAATTAAGGAAGTTTTCTTTCATTTCTTTTTCAGTTTCTTGCTGTCCCTCTTCTCCTTCTGGCATCCCCATGATTTGGATGTTGGCACTTTTGGAGACATCCCAGAATCTTCTTATACTCTCCTCTTTTTAAATTTTTTTCTTTTTAAATTCTTATTTCTTCTTTATGTTCTGGTTGAATGCTTATTTCTTCCTTATATTCCAAGTCATCGATTTGAGTCTTGGCTTCTCTCCATTCACAGTTGGTTCCTTGTAGATTCTTTTAAAATTATACTTAGTGTAACCTTCATTTCTTCCCTTCTGTTTTACCTTACAAATTCTCTGAACATCCTGATCACCAGTATTTTAAACTCTGCATCTGGTAGGTTGGCTAACTCCATTTCATTTCATTCTTTTTCTACAGTTCTCTTCTTTCATTTGGGCCATATTTCTGTCTTCTCAATTTGGCAGCCTTCCTGTGTTTGATTCTGTGTATTAGGTAGAGCTACTTTGAGTCCCCATCTTAGCACACCTGTTACATTGTATGAGACGGAGCAGCAGGTATTCAACAGGGTAGGGCAACCTGCTTCCCTGCTGTGTGGCTCTGTGTGGGAAGTAGGGTCAGAAAGGGGACAGCGCTGCTGCTTGACTTCTGGAGATTTGCCCAGCAGTCTCCGCATTTCCAGTCACTTCACCTAATTCCTTTATGTGACTGGCGCCCTTCCAGCTGTTGCTATTGTGGTGGTTCCCGTAGTGGATGGGTTTGCAGATGTGCTAAGTCCTTGAAGGCCCTTTAAACAGACTCTCCTGAGAAACTGACAGTTTTTTCCACCACCCAAACCCCCCTCTGTTTGTATTTTTTCATATTCATTATTTTTTAGAGAGAAGGGCAGGGAAGGAAAAGAAAGGGAAAGAGACATCAATGTGTGGTTGCCTTTCACCTGCCTCCAGCTATGGACCTGGCTGGAGACCTGGCTTGCAACCTGGTTATGTGCCCTGACTGGGAGTCAAACCAGCGACCTTTGGGTTTGCAGGCTGGTGCCTATCTACTGAGCCACCAGCCAAGGCAGGGCCCCCTTTGCTTTTTACAGAAGTTACAAGGCTTTATCTTCCCAGTGCTGGAATTCTAGGCTGAGTGGTCTGGCCTGGGGCTGGGATCACTCGCTCCCAGGGTATCCCTCCTGACTTGTACCTACCAGGTGTGACTGTGGGACCACCAGTTATGCTGTCACTGCCTCTCCATGCTGCACCACATCCTCTCGGCCCTGAGTCCTGGTCTCCCCCTGTCTGTCTTGATGTGGCTTCTTTAAAATTTTGGTTGTCGGAATTCCATACAGTTTTCTGGTAATTCTAGCTCTCTCTCTCTCTCTCTCTCTCGCTCTCTCTGTTGTGAGGTCAGTTGTAATTCTTATTGTGAATGTGTGAGAAGGTCAAATGTATCTACCCATGATTCTATCTTGACTAGAAGTTGAAAATATTTATTCTTGACAAAGTAATAGAGTTACACATACATGTACTGCTTGAGGACCTAAGGATCCCTGCATTGCTCTGGTTCTGGGTTTTACCTGAAGTGATATTCTTGTGTCTTACTAAATGGTTGTCAAAAGAATTTTGATACTGTATCATATATTTCAAAGTTGCTGATGGATTAGATCTTAAAAGTTCTCATTGCAAGAGAAAAGATCGTAATTGTGTAATGATAGAGTTCACTAGGCTTAATGTGGTGATCATTTTGCGGTATACACAAATACCAAATCATTGTTTTACATTTGAAATTAATATGTCAGTTGTATATTAACTCTTTTAAAAAAGAATTCTGGTTCGATTCCCAGCCAGGGCATATAACCAGGTTGCAAGCCAGGTCTCCAGCCACATCCGTGGCTGGAGGCAGGTGAAATGCAACCACACACTGATGTTTCTCTCCCTCTCTGCCTCTCTCCCTACGCTTCTCTCTGAAAATAATAAATAAATAAAATCTTAAAGAAAAAGAAAGAATTCTAAAGCATGCTATGTTCAATTACAAAACAAAGTGTTATGGTCATTTATCAACGTCTGGGTGCAGGCTCCATGTGTCCAGACTATTTGCTAATGGCTGTTATTCTCATTCATTGATGAGAGTGCTGAGCAGTCCCAGCTCAGGAATAATAGGTGGTCTAACTATCCTGGTGAAGGATCAGCATCATTTGAAAAAGCCAAGTAGATGCACCAGAGCTCATGAAGTTTTCATAAGGGGAAGGCTAAAAGCTCTACTCAAAACCCTAGCTTTGATTATACACTGCTGTAAACTACCAATCTAATAAGTCTGCGTCCTAATTCATAGAACAGTGGAGTGAGTATATGGGAAAGGGTAAGGGTGTTTCCTGTATAAGGAGGCACACAGACAGAAGTGAGAAGCAACGGCAGACAGGATGACAGCACAGGAAGGACTTAAGCCACATGCAGCCTGGGCCAGACACTCCCACGTACCTCAGTAAGCCCTTGTGCTATGTCAGAACTGTAGTGTAGCGACATGTAATACTTAGTGTTTATGGAGATGAGCCTGAGTCATCAACATGGGGTGCTTAGTGCATTGTGTTTTAAAAGATTAGAATCTCCTAGGCCCATGGAGGAATGATAAATTGCAGCCCTGAAACTATAGGGAAAAAACTGGGAAGACCAACAGATTCAACTGTATCACAATTGATAACTTTTACACACAGAAAAAAGAAACCAGAACAAAATGAGGCAAACAGCAAACTGGGAAAAGTAGTTTTATTATTTATAATAGGCAAAGGGTTCATATTATAACCTAGAAGAGAGGAGCGGATAGGTTAAAACAAAGTTTGTACAAAGGCAGTAGAACTATGTTACTTTAAAAAACATGTATTTTTACATTTAAAATAAAAAATGCATATGAGATTAAATTATAATGTAACAGAAAGGCACAGGACTTTGTATAAGGCATTTAAGAAAAACTGTCTGCTACATGAGTATATGACATTACTGATTGATTGTTTGTTTTGTCTTTTTGTTTATATGAGAAAGGAATAAAAATATTTGGGTCCCCAGGAAACCTTCTAAGACTACCTTCCACCATTGGGGTAATTTTTTGTTAGTAACCTCACAGGGGTTTGTGAAAGCGTTCTTCAAAGCCCAAGCATTCTACAGAAATTTTTGTTTGAATACTTTAAAAGTTTTCTCTGTGATCTTAAAATGGCATATTGTGGACTTATAGGTTGATGACTCCCTGACAGATTGTTGCCTCACATTTACTTTTTTAAAAAATAACTTTATTTGGATGTAATTACCATAAAGTGCACCCTTTATAAGTGTATTTCTGTGACTTTTGTAAATTCAGAGTTGTGTGACTGACACTGAAGTCTAGGTTTAAAACATTTTCATTACCCCAAAAGTTGTTCCCTTAGGTCTTTGTGTAGTTAATCCCTGATCCCACCCCCAGACCATCACTAATCTGCTTTTTTAATAAATTTGCCTTTTCTAGACATTTTATATACCTGGAATAAAACAATATAGGTTATTTTGCATCTGGCTTCTTTCACTTAATGTTTTCAGCAGATATTGTAACATGGGTCAGTAATTTGTTTCTGTTCTTTGCCAAGTAGTATTCCATTGCATGGATTTTACATTTTGTCTATCCGCTTGCCTTGTTATGGGCATTGGGTTGTTTCCAGTCACATATATGTACTTTTGTATTTACAATCAGATAGGTACAAATAACCATCATAAAGTGAAAATTATGACATAGGATTTCTTTTTTTTTTTTTCTTTCTTTTTTTTTTCAATGTATGGTTGCCTTTCCCCTGCCTCCAGCCACAGACCTGGCTGGAGACCTGGCTTGCAACCTCAGTATGTGTCCTGGCTGGGGAATCGAACCAGCGACCTTTGGATTTGCAGGCCAGCACCTTATCCACTGTGCTACCAGCCAGGGCCTGATTTCTTAATTGAGGTTTTAACAACTATGTTCAAGGATTCCTTAGTATAGTATTAAAAAGGTCCATCCAGTATTAAAATTTAAGAAACACTGTTTAAATATGTAAGATTTAGCCCTGGCTGGTGGCACAGTGGATAAGGTGTCAGCCTGTGAACCCAAAGATCTCTGGTTGGATTCCCAGCCAGGGCACATAACCAGGTTGCAAGCCAGGTCTCCAGCCAGGCCCGTAGCTGGAGGCAGGGGAAAGGCAACCATACATTGATGTCTCTCTTCCTCTCTGCCTCCCTCCCTCTTGCTTACAAATAATAAATAAAATTTTAAAACTAACTAAATAAATAAATATGTAAGATTTATGAACAGTATCCTAGTGACAGGACTCACACACACACACACACACGCACGCACCTAAAGTGTCAGATGGTATAATTATATCTTCCTATATGGTTTGCTTAAATGCATATTGAACACCATGTCTTGGTTTCTGCCTACTAAAGCTAGAACAAGTTGTTACAGTAATCTGTCGGTATCATTAAGTGGCTCCCTAAAGGAATCTTTATTCTATATTAGTTCTTTAGGAAATTAATTTATATATTGCCCTTTTTCTTATATTTTATAACTGTCCTCCAACCTTCTCTGAATATCTTTTTTTTAAAAAATCAATCTCTAAATAAATAACTAAATAAATAAACAAATCTCTTCCCAACAAATTGACTTGGGATAGTTAATGTTTAGCGAACTTTATTGGAATTCTAATAAGGAAAGACAGAATTGAGGGAGAGTGGACCAACCAGAATCCACAGTAGCTCTGGGGAGCAAAGTTATAAGAACTCAAGACAGTGTCTCTGGGAGGCTAACAATCAAATAATTCAATTTGGGGTGCCTTTGGTTCTGGGGTGATTGCTCAAAGTGCATTCTTGGTTCCAGGCCAACTTTTTATCCCTGAGGGATGAGCTCCAAGTGTAGCCACAAGAGACCTTGAATCCATCTCCCACAATTTTCCTTTTTTTTTTTCTCCCTTTTTCCCCTCTTTTTCTAGTATAGCCTTACCTTGAACACATCTACCTTTGAAAGGTTCTCTGTTAATCCACCTTGATTATCTAATTGCTTCCTGCCCCCTTCTTTTTTTTTTTTTTCTGTCCCCTTCTTTTTATAGCTTTATTGAGATATATTTCAGATACTGTAAAATTGACAGTTTTAACGTGGTGCAGTGGTTTTTAGTGTATTCACAGAGCATTACCACAATGTATGGTTAGAACATTTTACACATCTGCAAAAGAAACTCCCTAACCATTCCTTATCAGTCACCCCAATTACTGCTCTCTTGTCTGCTGCACCCTACTCCCACCCCGAGCAATCACTGTTCTACTTTCTATCTCTATAAATTGGTCTATTTTGGGCATTTCACACAAAGAGAATCATATCATTTGTAATCTCTTATGACTGGCCTCATTCACCAAGCATATCTTTTCAAGGTTCATCTATGTTGTAACATTTATCAGTACACCATGGCTTTTTATAATATTCCATTGTATGGTTATACTGATTTTTTTGTTTATCCACTCATCAGTTGATGAACATTGAGGTTTGGTTTTGTTTTTTTAAACTATTATAGGTGATACTGCCATGGACATTTGTATGTAAGTTTTTGCATGAATATAGATTTTCAGCTCCCTTGGGCATATACCTAGGAGTAGAACTGCTGAGTCATGTAATTAAACTATGTTTTGCATTCTGAGAAATTGCCAGACTGTTTTCTAAAGTGACTGCCTCATTTTATGCTCCCAACAGCAGTACATGAGGGTGCTAATTTTCTTCACATTCTCTCCAACACTTGTGATTATCTGATTTTTTTGGTTTTGACTTGCATTTCTGTGATGGCTACTAATGTTATTAAGCATCTTTCATGTGCTTAATGGCCATTGGTATATCTGGTATTCAAATTCTTTGCCAATTCTTTTTTTTTCAAATTCTTTGCCAATTTTTAAATTGAGCTGTTCGTCTTCATTGTTGAACTGTAACTTATATATTCTGCAATACAAATCCCTTGTAAGATATATGACTTGCAAATATTTTTTTTCCATTCTGTGAGTTGTCTTTTCATTTTCTTGATGGTGTTCTGTGAGACATAAAAGCTTTTAGTTTTCATGAAGTCCAATTTACTGATTTTTTTCTTTTGTCACTTTGGTTTTGGTGTCATATTTCAGAAACCTAAGAGATACTGCACCACCTAAGCTGGCATACATGTTTTTGTATGTCCTCTTTTAGGAGTTTTATGATTTTGGCTCTTATATTTAGGCCTGTGATCTATTTTGTGTTAATTTTTCTTTGTGAGTTAGAAGTACAAATTCTTTTGAGTGTACATATTCAGTTGTCCAGTACATTTTTTGAAGACTGTGTTTTCCACGTTGAGTTTTTCAGTCACCCCTCTTGAAATTCAATTAGCTATAAATGTGAGGGTTTATATCTGGATTCTCAATTCTATACCATTGGTGTATATGTTTCTCCTTATGTCAGTACCACGCTGTTTTGCTCACTGTGGCTTTGTAGGAAGTTTTGAAGTGTGAATGCTCCAACTTTGGTCAAGTTGGTTTTAAATTTTTTGTTTGTTTGTTTTGCCATCTTAGGTTGTTTCTATTTACATATGAAGTTTAAAATTGTCTATTTTGGCAAAAAATGAAACTAGCTGAGACTTGGATAAGGATTGTTTTGAATCTGTAGATCAGTTTGGAGACTGTTGTCTTCTTAACATTAAGTCTTTTGATCTATGAATGAGAGATGTCTCCTCATTAATTCGGATCTCTTTTTTTTTTTTTTTTACATCCATTAATTTTATTGTTGTTGTATTACATCCATCCCCTTTTTGCTCCCCTCTGTCCCCCCACCCACCCACCCATTCCCCCCAAAGTCAATCCCACCTGTTGTCCATGTCCATGGTTCCTTTATACTAGGTTCTTGTCTAAGCTGCTCCCCTAATTCGGATCTCTTTAATAATTTTCAACAGTGTTTTGTACGTTTCAATGTACAAGAGTTTGCTACTTATTTTAATTTTTTCCTAAATATTTTATTCTTTTTATTCCATAATATTGTGAATGGGATTTTCTTAGTTTTATTTTCAAATTGTCCATTGTAAATATATAGAAATAAAATTTGATGTTTTTGTGCATTTATCTTTTATTCTGCCACATTGCTGAAATTATTCTGCTTCTCTTTTTAACTGCGTTATCTTTACAATAACAATCTAATGTAATCCAGTAGCATTTATAAAATCAACAAAAATTAATTGCTCATAAATTTATGAGGGCATAAGTTGACCTGAGCCTTGTCCTCCAGGATCTTAACTTTCTCATGGGCAGACATAGCCTTCTATTTACAACCCACTTCATCCTCTGACCTTTATGACCTTTATACTTTATACTCTAACAGATATGCTCTGCATTCTAACAACTCTTTTTTAATTGTGTGTATTTTTCTTTTTCCTGAGTACATTTTCTATGTATCCTCTTTCAAATCTCAGATATTTTTGACTTTCTGTGATGCCCCAGTCAAATATAGTCTTTCCTACGTCCCTACTATCTTTTGTACTTGGCCCCATTACAGAAATTAGACCACTATACCAGAATTATCTGAGGGTCTGTGCACTCTTGGACATGGCTTTTGTTCTTCCCATTTACTATTTGCTTATAAGAGTATATATCAGTCAAGGTTCTCTAGAGATACAGAACCAATAGGATATATTTTGGGAAGTCCAAAATCTGTAGAGCAGGCCAACAGGCTACAAACAGGAAGGAATTGGCACTGCAATCTTGAGGCACAATTCCTTCTCTGTGGGAAACCTTAGTTTTTGCACCTAAAGCCTAAATGATTGAGACCCAGTTACATTATGGAGCGGAATCTCCTTTGCTTAAAGCCAACTGATTGTTATTATTAACCATATCAACGGAAGACTGTCACAGCAACACTTAGGTTAGTATTTGATTAAATTCCTGGAGTACTATAGCCTATCCAAGGTGACACAAAATTAACCATTAGAGTATAAATTTCTGTAGGAAAGGGTTTGCATTTTCCATTTATCTTACTTATTCTAGAGAGTCAAATGCAATACTAATAATCAATAGATATTTTATAAGTGCTTGATTGGATGATTGAATGGCATGAACTAGGTTAAGTCCAAAATCCAACTTGAAGCCCTGTCTGGATGGCACTGTTGGTTGTAATGTTGTCCATAAATCAAAATGTTGTCCCCCACTAAAAATCAATAAACATATATATATAGATCCTCAGGTGAGGATTTGAAAAAGAAACAAAAAACAAAATCCAACTTGAAGATTTGAGACTTGTAATGTCAGCAAAATGAGTACTTCTTAGTAGGTATTTTATATGGTTATGATTATTAGCAGGAAATTGTTTTCCTCAATCTTAAGTAGGCTAATTATTTTAATGAAATGTATCTGTATCTTCTGTTAAGGTTACATTTTCATTTTCTTTGATTGACTGTCCTTCTATCCTTCTAACTGTATTTTGCTGTTAAACTTAGCATGCAGCGTACAGCACAGTGCCCTTTCCCATCCTCTTCTGCCCTCTTTTGTGAACTTGCAAGCATGAGTATACTTGCCTATAGTCTTCTCTCTACAGAAAGAGTAATGTGGGGAATATTTTGAAACACATCAAAGTCAGAGTACATTGTTGTTAAAAAAATACATGGAAGCTTGCAGAAATATTTTGGTAACACCTATAAGACATGGTAGCTAAGCAGAATTAAGAGGTTAAAATCATAATGAAACCAAATATGGAACGGAGAGGCTGTTGATCATGGTTATCAATACCATAATATGAGCCTTTTCTCTTGTTCTTTTGTATTCTCTCTTTAAGTAATGGTAAAACCAATGTAGTTTTTTTTTTTGCTTTTAAAGGACAATGCTTGAAATAATTTCCTGTAGGTCAGCCTGTGGCCAGTGGGAGCAGTGGAGGGGTCAGTCCATTCTGGTCTTAGAGGGCCTCTTCTCGGGTTGAAGAGACCTAACATTTATCCAGACAACTACAGGGTAAAGATGTAGAAATGTTTGAAGAGCAGAGGAAAAGGAATAGGTCTCAGAAACAATGCATTTGACAATGAATTTGAAGTATAAGGGGGGAAAAAAACCCAAAACATTGA
This sequence comes from Noctilio leporinus, assembly GCA_004026585.1. NCBI lineage: Eukaryota > Metazoa > Chordata > Mammalia > Chiroptera > Noctilionidae > Noctilio > Noctilio leporinus. Next base: position 146,077 of record PVIW01000624.1, read on the forward strand.
ATAATTTTATTTAAGATACTAAATGCCTCTTGAACACCTTTGTAAAGTGTCCTTAGCATCCTTAAGGTGGCTCCGAGAACACTTTGGCCTCTAGATTTCTTCCTGTTTCTACTGATGTGCCAGCAACATCTAAGGTAGCCTTGATTTGATCTCTGGAATTTGTGCAGATATTGGGGAGCCCCCATGTCCGTCTGCGTGTGTAGTGGTGGTGTTTTATCTAGACACCCATTCCCTAAGCTGATCTTTCTGAAAATACTTCAATAGATTTGACTGCTGCAGGCTCCACAGCTGCTAAATTCAGACAAACTCACATTCCGGGCCCCAGATTACTGCATCCCCTTATTTAAGCCTCTGTGGGAAGTGGCACCACATTGCTTATTCTATAGAGTCTCCAGTTGTTGCCCGGACTCTCTGTGAACTCTGGACAACCAAGTCAGACTTTAAAATATTTAGGCATCACCCTGATTACTTTACATTTCTAAGAGGTGCTAAATGTTTTAAATAGAGTCTGACTAAACAGTCTTGTCTCATTTCTGGTTTCCTCCTGTCACGGAGGAAGTGTCTTTCAATAACCCAAAACTACTGGCTTCTAATTTTAGGGATAACTAAGGTAGGATCAGGACAGAAAATAAGCTCCTCTTTATTGATTTTCCTCAGTCATTTTAGCCCAGAGACCTATAATTAGCTCTATTTTCTCCACCTGTAATACATGTTTAGCTTTACAATGATGTTGGGGGAAGTAGTGGATGATTACATGGTTAGAATTAGGGAGCCTGCTTGGTCCTACTTTTGGATCCTTATATGAATGACTTGGGGTGGAAGGAGAAGAGCAAATTATCTATCCATCCTTTTTCATTTCCATTTACTTTTAATGATATCAATAATTCAGCAATACTTATTGATCACCTATAGTTTGTCAGGTACTATTATGAATGCTTTACTTGGATTAACTCACTTAACCCTCATATTATGGAAACCCTGTGAGGTAGTACAGCCCCTGTCGTTTTAGACTTGAGGAAACTGGAATGGTTAAGTAAACTGCCCAAGATCAGGATCCAGTAAAAGTCAGCACTAGCCCGAGCCCACACTCTTGACTCATATGCCCATATGTAAGGAGAGACAGAACCATAAAAACCAAAAATATAAAAGAGGACTATAAACCCTACCCCTTTGCAGCTAAAAACTCTCTCTAGGTCTGGCATGATGGGAATTTTTCTCCAGCATTTTAGAATTAGAACAAGCCCCGCACTGCTATCTCTAAAGAAAAAAAAAAAGAACTCATATAAATATAAGGTGGTATTTATTGGGCCCCTCCCAGAGGGATTAAATTCACTTGTGACTATCCCTGGAGTTGTCGTTTTTGTAATAATATTTTAAATACTCAGCAAGGGATCAGCTGCTTTCTTTGTTCATTCCTGTGTATGAAATTTCAGCAAATGGGGAGCATATTCCACTTGTAAGAGCCTCCCTAACTGGCTTCTTCCTTTCCCTTATTACTCAATTATATAGAAATTCTTGGTTTTCTACTTCCGTTCTTCCGACCCCTCACTGTATTTTAATCTGGCAAATTCTACTATTTTAAGACACAGTTCAAGGGTCACATCTTCTAGAAAGCCTTTCCTTAGAGTGACTCCCTCTCCCCATAAACTAATCATTTCCTCCTGTGTGACAGCAGATATGTCTTTTATTTTAGCACTTGCACTACATTATTGCAGTGCTTGTCCACTCGCTGCACAGTATGTTGCTGGTTCTCCATGAAATAAGTACAAAAATTGAAGGCAAGCGTTTAGAATTTTTATGTCTATATTGTTAGTTTCTAGTTTTGAAAATTTATTTTACACAAGTATCAGTCTGTGAAGGATGTCGGTGTTTAAAAGACTGGTCCTTCTTCGGCCTGGATAGTTTGAGAAGTACCTGTCATTTTTCTTCTTCTTGTCCCCTGTGCTTGGCTGTCAGCACCTCAGGGCAAGGTTCACCCTTCTGGGAACAGTATTTTTGCATCGCCATGAATGAACTCCACTCGTAGAACAATGAAACTGCAATTCTCATAAAACTGTTTTTCACACCAGCCCTTGTCCATTTTTAAAGACTCAGTTACATTGGCCAAAGCCTGGCCAATACATTTAGGACAGACCTCCTTGTATCCTCATATGCCAACTGCAGTGCCTGCTATAAAATGAGGGTGTTGTTGATTTAATGAACAAATGAATGAAGGGATTCTAGCTATTTATTCTTTGTTTTTAGTGACCTAACTTGGTTCATCAACTCACAGCCTCCACAGGTTCCTGATGATTTAACCCTATATATTAAGGAAATGTTTAAAACAGGTCCAGAAGAATTTCCAATGTATAAGTACTTATAAAATTAGTGCAATTTCGTATTGTTAGAAATGGAAACTACTAGCCTAAATTTAGGTAGCGCTATTTTTTCCACACGAATAAAATGAGAATTTGCATTCTTTTGTGTACAACTTGCACTAATAATAGGTCTTTTTATCACATTGCCACTGATTCACATGATTATAATCCTGCTGCTCAGACATACCCTCCTTTGAAGATTTAAATTTTAGTCTTTGTCCCTGACTTGCTTGTTTTAAAAAATATGGTAGCTGAAGGAAACGCCACTTAATTCTGTCTAAAAATTATTTCCTATAATCCAGTCATTACGTTTTTCTTCCAGATGTATTTCCTGTTCTGTGTCAACCTTTCTAGGAGAACAGTTTAGCTTTCCCTGATCACCAGGAAGTCCATACTTAATTTTATTTTAGTTTATAGTGTTTCATGTTCTTTTCCCTCTTACACATTTACAAGAAATAGCCTTCATGAAATTGAGGTATTTGAAATATGAATAATGCATGAAGAATCAAATAAAAGTATGTTTACATTTATTTTAGTCAAAAAGGTGAATAGAAAAGTTGCACACATTTAAAGACTTTATTTATTTTGAGAGGGGGGGAAAAGAGGTAGAAAGAAAGGGAGAGAAACACCTGGGTGAGAGAAAAACATCCATCAATTGCCTCTTGCAAGCCCCCTTTTGGGGGGGTGGGGTGGGGGGGGGTACACACAACCCAGGCATGTGCCCTGACAACTGGGAATTGAACCTGCAACCTTTCAGTTGTTGGGACAACACCCAACCTGGTGAGCCACAACAATCAGGGTGAAAAGCTTCATACATTTAAAAATTTATGTTGAGATATTCCAAGCCAAGAGCTTATTAAAGTAAGCAACATAAGAAGAATCATCCACAGTGGGTATTTTTATAGTCAGTGCTCAGTTTCTTGTAGTGCAAGTTAGTATTTTTTGAAAAAGAAGAGGTGGGTAGGGTGGACTGTCATATGAAAAATTTACTTTCAGGGAACCAGGAAACAAAAGTGTAAGTGGTATTCCTAATGCACTGCCAAATGTTATAATCAAAAAAAAGAAACAAAAAAAAAAAACAACCAGAACGGAAAAAAAGCAAAGCATTTCCAGAGGAACCAAAAGAATAGGGGTATTCTGTTTGTATGAAATATTATATGATACAAAAATTATGAGCAGATTGCATTCATAAAAAAAAAAAGAAACTATGCATGAGGGAAAAACAGCTAATAAAGAGGAGACAACAGAGAATAAAGGCAGCGGTCCACATTTTGAAGATTTTAGCCAGGGCACTGAGTGATCATAGCAACCATCTCCAAGGAGACCTGTGGAAATGTGAAAAATGCTGAGGTCACACCGGCATGTAGAGAGATCCCATATTGATGAACAACTTCTGGATGTACCTTTCTTTCTTCACCTTGAATGCCTCCAGCCTTTTAAGCAGCATTTGTTAGAAGAAGGGAAAACCAAATGTGATTTACCCTGAAGAGAAAGAGTAACTGTCAGAATAGAAATGGCTCAAAACATTGTGAGTAGCCTTTTACTAAACTTAAAAAAAAAAAAAAAAAAACCACGAAGCAATTCAGAAACTTGGATATTAATGAAGTGAGAAGTCCCCAAAGGTTAAATGCAAGCTCTGGTCATAGGTGGTAGTGATGATTATTGTTTTATTGAAAAAGATGCAAGTTGTAAATTCTAGGACTGGAAGCAAACTCCATAAAGGGTTCTGTTGTAAGTCCTTTGTTACTGACCAGACAGGGTTAGTAATCTTCCCTTCCCACTGGCTCTGTAGGAGTGATGGTGAGAAAGGGCATGTAGTCCACCAGGAGCAGTGGCTTCCGTAGTTCCTTTGGTTAGTGGACACTCAACACTTGTCTGTAGCGGCCCAGCCAGCTCTATATCAGACCTTGGGAAAGCAGAGGTCACCCGTGGTGTCAAGATGCTGAAAGTTTATAAACGGGAGATGGACAAAATACGATGAAAAGAAAACCACTAATTCTATGGTATATGAAGCATTCTCAAGCTGTTCTGAACCTAGAGGGGAGATAACAGGGAGACAGATGACTCAGGACAAACCCCAAGAGCAAGTAGTGGCTGTGGTGAAAGCTGAGAAGGGGATGAGGTACCCTGGATAATGTAAAAGTCTTGGGACATAGGACAGGCCTGGCAATTGCAAGCAGGCCGGTAGACTTGGTGAGAAGTAGTCAGAAGGGAGGAAGTGATAGAAATTAACTTCCCTGTCTTCTTCTCCCTTCCTACCTCTCCTCCATATATAGTTCCACAGGGTTAATTCTGGAGAAATAGCAGTTGAAAGTGGAGACGAAGGAGCTTGATCAAAACCAGGAGGCCAGGCCATTAGGAGCCTCGGACTTTCTACCTTGGCACCATTTGGAATTTCTGCCCTGGTCACACCTTGCTCTGCAAGATCACTTTGCCTATAGAAATCGCAGGTTCATTTTCAAGGTGGTCTCTTAATGGGATTTAGTCAGATTGTAAGCTTTATACTTATCCCATAGATTCTATGGCATAGAATAGTTATGAAGATTCAATTAGCAAATATGTGTAAAACACTTAGACCATATACCACCTAATACATAGTAAACGCTATATATAGGTGTGTTACTATTGTTACGAGTCATTATTATTATTATTAACCTTTGATTCTTCCAAGTTATTGGAAACCCTGGAGTGTCCTATGTATCTGTAGCCTGAACAGAGCTGGAGCCAATCTCCCCAGAAAGACCTGGAGCAATGCAAGGGTGTGATGTTTCCGGAGGGAGGGCTATCCTGGATTCTTGGCTGTAGTCGAGAGGGAAAATGTGGTGAGTTAACTGAAAGGTTGTCTTTATTGGGAGTGCGCTAGGAGCACTGACAGCCAATGACACTGCAGAGTTTGGTCCTTTCGAGACAGAGGTGTTGTTGCTATAGTAATTTTCAGAGGGGACCCCGTGGGGTTTCACAACATAAAGGCCCTGCGTTTGACTACTATAAAATAATGCATCATTTTTTATGTGAAAGACAGGTTTTGCTTTTCATGTGTTTAGTTTTGTTTTGTTTTGAAAGGATGTGTTATAGCCAATAGGGCGAATCTATTCTCAAGAATTGTTAGGTACTATTTGAATATTGTCTCCACGGCAGAATGTGCTCAGTCCCAAAGTTGAAAACAGCTTACAATAAGCCTGCTTTCTAGAATTCTTGTACATAAGTCCATTCTGACTTCTGGAGTGGTTGTGAAAAATTAATGTGATGATGTGCCACTTTTTTTTTTTTTTTGTCAGAGAAAACCTTCAAGAAATGGCCGGGGTACTATTTTTACTCTTCTCGTCTGGCTGATCTCCTGATCCAGTGGCTGGGGCATATGCAAGATTATATTGTGCTGTTCTCACTAGAAGTTTGGTGGTTACAAGATTTCCCTAGCACACCTCTTTAGTCTGACCAAACTGCAGAAATAACTATAGGATTCTAAGTTGGTCCATGTTTTAAAATTGGGTGTTGAGAAAATTGGTCATAGAAAAACTGCCTGAAAAATTCAGACTCTTCACAGCCACCAAAGGGGAAAAATCCTTTATGAGGGAAATTATGTTGTTACTGTATTATAATAATTTGTGCTGGACAAATTATTTGTGCTAACTTTTTTTTAGTCATCTTAAGTATCCCATCACCCTGTTCTTTAGATGAGGAAACTGATACTCAACTAAAGTTAAGTGACTCACTCAAGGTTAACCAGCTAAGAAGCTTAACTAGAGCCCAGACTTGGACCCAGAGGTGTCTCACTCCAGAGTCCTTGTACTAAACCTTTTATGCTCTATTGCTTTGCTTGTGCTATCTCGGCTGTTCATTCATCCATTTGTTTATTTATTGCATAAATATTTATTGTGTGTGCCAGGTAGTCTTCTAGGTCCTGTGGTGAACAAGGATGTCAGATTCCAGAGTTATGGAGTTTACATTCTAGTGGGAGAGACTTAAAATAAACAAGAAAATGAATGTGTGTGTTATGTATGTATATGTACATATGTATCTTTGGGAATGATGTGTGCTATGAAGAAAAACAAAGTCCTGAGAAGAGGTACTGTTGCTATTTTATATAGTTAGGGGAAAAGTAAAATGTCACCAACAATAGTGACTTCTCCACTCATCTTGGTTCAATGTTACTTTTTATTTTATTTCCTAATATTTAAAATATACAGGCTAACATGTTTGTAAGTTATGAAACATAATGACCTGTGAATCTACCATCTACTCCAAGAACTAAGCATTACCAGTTTTGCTTTGTCTTCCTGTGCCTTGTCCTACCTCATCCACCTGCCTGTCTTATGAAGTAACCACTTACATTTTTTTGTTAACTCCTTATCCTTTATTAGAAAAAAAGTGTTTATCACCTCCAAATACATCCATAAGTATTCTATTGTTTAGTGTTGCTTGTTTTTTTCCCATATAGAAATAGTATCATTGTTCCACATTTTGCAGGTAGCTGTAGTTCATTCATTTTAAAAGCTGAATTGTAGTCTGCTGGGTAAACATGCAAAACCAATCGATTCATTGCCCCATTGATGGATATTTGGATTTTTTCCAGCCTGTTGTTCTTTGAATAGTGCTACCAACATTCTTGTTTGTGCCTGTTTTTAAGATTTTTTTAGAGAGTGAAATACTGATTTATGTTCCACTTATTGGTGCATTCCCTTTTTTCTTGTATGTGCTCTGACCAGGGATGGAATCCACAACCTTGCTGTATCAGGATGACACTGTAACCACCTGAACTACTACCCAGGCAGGGTTTTCTGCATGACTTTTGATGCTCCTGCACATAAGTTTCTCCTTGACATTCCCAGGAATGGAATTGCTAGATCATTGTTCAACTTCACATAATAACATCGGTTTTCCAAAGGGGTGGTACCAGTTCACATTGCCACCCAGAAGTAAATAAGAGTTCCAGCTGATCCGCTTGTTATTATGAGACATCTTAACTGTTAGGCTAGTGGGTATAAGGTAATATTGTGTAAAGTCTTCCATGGCATTTCCTCAGTAACTAATGAGATCGAGCCTCTGACGAGGTGATTTGGGGCTGAAACCTGAGTGAGGTAAGGGAGCCTGCCTTGCAAAACCAGGGGTGGAATGTTTCAACAAAGTTTCAGAGGCAGAGACTCTCGTGGTATCTGAGGAGCAGCAGGAGAGCACTTGGGCTGAGAGAGAAGTGAGCCAGGGGAGATGAGGTGGGGAAGGAAGGCAGAGGGGCCGCTGAAAAGATGCCCTGGCTCATATCTCTAGTCTCATCTTTAGCTGTTCACTCGGGGGCATCTCCTAGCTCCCTGGAGGAAGCTGTCCCTGTCCCTTTCTGGGCCTTTGCAGAGGTTATCCCTGGCATGCTGCCTGCCTCTTCTCACCAGAGCTGCCCTCATCCTTCAGATTTTAACTCACATGATTCTTCCTTGGAGAAACCCTATGCATCCCCTCCCCCATAACTCTTTCCCATCTGCTGCAACTAGGTTAGGTTCTCCTGTTATATGTTTTTAAAGAATGTTATTTCGTGTTTTTTCTTCATAGCCCTTATCACAGTGTATATTTATGGGTAGTGGTACCTCAGAACTCACTGTCATTGAGGTTACCTTTGCTCTGGGCTAGGGGACCCAACTTCAGTGAGTTCCTGTTTAGAGAACAGATGGGCCAGGATGACCCACAAGCTAACTGGAGACCAGCAGAGCATTGGATGGCAGGCAGTCCAGGACATCTGTACTGCAGAGGACTCCCTAGTGGCACAGAGGAAAAGGACATTGTCACCTTTCCTTTGTAAGACTCACCTACCTAAGTCTGAAATGACTTAAATTCTAATGCTAATTCTATCACTTAGCAATAAACTCTGTTAATGTTTTGTAATACTCTACCATTCTTTTATTTGTGCCTTATATGTATTATTTTCCTAAAATTGGATCAAACCACCCTACTTTTTTGGGTAACATTCTTCTTCTCTTATCCATGTTATTATATATATTTAATATATATGTTTTTCCCATACTTACAACATCATTTTACAAGGACTTCTAAATATTTTTCATATTTTTATAGCTAAATTTGGTTTATTTTAATTTAAGGGATGATTAGGATAAGGATATAATTCTCTCAATATTTTTAACCAGTTTTATCAAAGAAATTTCACATGATTTTATACTAAGGAAAGAAAAATTTGAGGTTATAGCTACTTGGGGATATAATGAAGATAGTATCTAATAGCCTCATCCTGTCTCACTCATCAAAATTATCTACCTCCAAATGCCCATTTTATTTTATTAAATATTTTTTAGAATGTTTATTTTTTAGACGGAGGAAACGGGAGGGAGCTAGGGAGAGAAACATCATTGTAAGAGAGGAACACCAGTCAGTTGTTTCTCACGTGCGCCCTGGTGGGGGATAGAACCTGCAACCTGGGCATGTGCTCTGATTGGGAATTGAACCAGCGACCTTTAGCTTTGTGGGATGATGCCCAACTAACTAGGCATGCCAGCCAGGGCTCGAATGCCCAATTTAAGATTCCTTTTATTACATAATACAATCAAGATAAGCTCCCTTGTTAGACTAAGTAAGATAGGACAATAACAGTCTTCTTTCAAGTTCTTAGTTTTATGCAAGATAACTCAGAATTTATTAATTTCAGGAAGAAGTCATTTGAAAAAAGGTTATAATTAGTTTTTTGTTTTTGTTTTTGTTTTTTTAAGAGGGAGAGAGAGGAGAAGGGAGGGAGAAAGAGAGGGAGAGAAACATTGATCTGTTTGTTGCCTCTCACACACCCTCAACTAGGGGCCTGGCCAACAGCCCAGGCAAGTGCCCTGACCAGGAATGGAACTGGTGACCTTTCAGTTTATAGGCCAGTGTTCCAGTGTTCAATCCACTGAGCCACACCAGCCAGGGCTATACCACTAGCTCTTAAGGAATTTAATTAATTGGGAACTTGAGCACTTGTACGTCAAAAGACATTTATACAGTTTGATATGTGACACCACCCCCCCCACCCGCCTACCCCACCCTGGCCAAAAAGTGTGAGCTTTACCATACTTTTTTATGGCCATGTTAATTTTATTTCTGAGAAAGTGGGTGTCATTCTTCTTTTGGTCTGAGTCACAGATGAAGTGGGGTTCTCAAAGGCACTCCCTCACCCCAACTGGGTGCTGTCTTTGGTCAACAGTTGAGCAGATCAGGAATTCTCAATTAACTTTTCATGGTTATGCTGTGTTCCCTAATTCCGCATTTTGATAAACCCTCTAATTTAGGCATTACACAAACAATTATTTTTTCAAGAAGTTCCAGGATTAAAAAAGATACCAATAGTAGCTGATTTCTTGTATGACATTAGAAAGGACTACGTGCAGTCATTCTGGTGACAAAAATACAGGACTGAGCAAAATTACACCTTTAACAAACTAAATGAGTGGGGACATCCTGACTTGACTTTTTTGGCCTGCTCACCTCTTACCGAGGATCAAGGAGGGAGCAGTTTCGGGAACTCCCAGAAGGAACATCTTCTTGGGTGTTATGTGGTTGCCTTGTGTCTTGGTCCTTAAGAACCAACTTGCTTGAGGATGTGAAGCTTATAAAAAGGGTGAATCTCTGTAAGACTTCTCACCTTTAGGGCATTGTCTTCCCAGTGTCTGGCATACAGTAGGGAGGTGATAAAGATTTGCTATATGAATAATTGAAATAAGAATGAATTATTTTAAAACTTTTGTTTAAAAAATGAGATCACAACTTGAGCCAAGCCATGCCATCTGGTTAAAGGCTATTTATAACTCTTAAGTGGTATCATTTTGGCATGGAACAGGAGGGGTGACTGTCACTGCACTTGATGTTAGCCATAATTATGTGTCCATAGTGCATAAAAGAACAGATGATTGCAAGTAGGTGTGAGTTGTTGTCTGGATCTTGATTTAGTAGCAGAAGCTCTCAGAATGAGTGGCCTGCCTTCTGTAGCCTCAGATCAAAGATAGTCTGCTTTAGATGCGTATCATACCAGCATTCATGTTCAAGGGGGATATTGCTGACATTACTCTTTTTCATGAACATGATGTTTCTAACATCAACAACTTAGTCTCTCATGTAGGCAGTTGAACGCTAGGCCTTTACATTTTTATTTTATGATCATTTGGAAATGAAAAACAAGCATAGCATCTTAATTTTGATGAATTTTGAGTTAAATTAGCAGAAAAGTTGCTAAAATTTTATACATTAAAAATCTTCATTGTTAAAATGATGCCAATTAGGAAGCTGTATCTGCAATGTGGAAATTAAAATTTTTGAGTGACATCATCATATCACTCTCAGTGTCCTAGAATTCCAATTTTCTGGAAAAATGTTACAGCAAAGAAAAATTAAGGAAAGTACTAACATTTGCTGACAAATTTTGCTCCTTGATTTTCACTAAATTACTATTTTAACATTCACTGATAAATTTCAGTCACCAACATATTAGAATCAAGAGTAGAAAATCTAAGCAAGGAAGAAAAGAGAATTGAGAAAAGTTAAGGGGAGAAGGAAAGAAGTAAAAATAATTTTGGTAGGAAATACTGAACATGCTAATAGAAGATGCTTATTTGTTGCAAGAGATGAATCAGTTTGGACCAAGAAGGACCACCGCGTGGCTCAAGGTTCGAGAGGACTTTCCTCCCATGGTTTCCTCCAAATTTAATTTTTTCACTTTTTAAAAATTACTGGAT
>PVIW01000624.1:157232-180441 GCA_004026585.1 Noctilio leporinus
TGCCGGCCTGCGAACCCAAAGGTCACAGGTTCGATTCCCCAGCCAGGGCACATAACCAGGTTGCAAGCCAGGTCTCCAGTCAGATCTGTGGCTGGAGGCAGGTGAAAAGCAACCATACATTGATGTCTCTCTCCCTCTCTGCCTCTCTCCCTTCCCTTCTTCCTAAAAATAATGAAATAAAATCTTTAAAAAAAAAAAATTACTGGATAATGTGTATTTACAGTACTTTGATATTGTACCATTGATCTGAGTCTTTATATATCATTATATAGACATTTTTAATGTTCCCAAAGCCTTCTAATTTCTTAACAAAAAGTTAATGTAGATTTTTAAAAATAACTTCAAAAAATATATATTTTTAAAATTTTATTGTTGTTGTATTACATCCATCCTTTTTTTGCTCCCCTCTGTCCTCCTCCCCACCCACCCATTCCCCCCAAAGATAATCCCACCTGTTGTCCATGTCCATGGTTCCCCTATACTAGGTTCTTGTCTAAGCTGCTCCCCTTTCTTGCCTCTGCCTCCCCCCTCCCCCCAACCCTTTTCCCCCTGGCCACTGAAGGCCTATTCATTGTATTCATATATTTGGTTCTGTTTTGCTTGTTGTTAGTTTTGCTCATTATTGTCCCGTAGTGGGTGAGATCATATGACATTTGTCCTTCACTGACTGGCTTATTTCACTAAGCATAATACTCTCCAGTTCCATCCATGTTGTTGCAAAGGGTACAAGTTCCTTCTTTCTTTCTGCTATATAGAATTCCATTGTGTAAATGTACCAAAGTTTTTTGATCCAATCATCCACTGATGGGCACTTAGGCTGTTTCCAGCGCTTGGCTATTGTAAATAGGCTATTGTAAATGCTATGAACATAGGTGTACATAGGTTCTTATGAATTGGTGTTTCAGGATTCTTTGGGTATAGTCCAAGTAGTGGAATTGCTGGATCAAAAGACAGTTCCCTTTTTAGTTTTTTTAAGGAAACCCCATACTGTTTTCCACAGTGGCTGCACCAGCCTACATTCCCACCAACAGTGTACGAGGGTTCCCTTTGCCCCGCATCCTCGCCAACACTTGTTGTTTGTTGATTTGTTGAGGATTGCCATTCTGACAGGTGTGAGGTGGTATCTTATTGTGGTTTTAATTTGTATCTCTCTGATGACTAGTGATGTTGAGTATTCTTTCATATGCCTCTGGGCCCTTTGTATATCTTCCTCAGTGAGTTGTCTGTTCAGGTCCTTTGCCCATTTTTTAATTGGGCTGTCTGTCTCCCTGGTGTTAAGTCACATTAGTTCTTTATATATTTTGGAGATCAGACCCTTGTCTGAGGTATCATTGGCAATTATGTTTTCCCATACAGTTGGTTCCCTTTGAATTTTGCTGATGTTTTCTTGAGCTGAACAGAAACTTTTCAATTTGATACAGTCCCATTTGTTGATTCTTTTATTTCCTTTGCCTTTGGTGAAGTATCAGTAAACATATTTTTGCGTAGGATATCCAAAAGTTTACTGCCTATATTTTTCTCCAGGACCTTTATGGTGGCACTGCTTATGTTTAAGCAGTGGTCTAGTTTTATCTTTTTGCATGTTGCTGTCCAGTTCTCCCAACACCATTTGTTGAAGAGACTGTTTTTACTCCATTTGATGTTCCTTCCCCCTTTGAATGTTCCATTGAAAAAATATGGAACGCTTCACGAATTTGCGTGTTATCCTTGCACAAGGGCCATGCTAATCTTCTCTGTCTCGTTCCAATTTTCGTATATGTGCTGCCAAAGCGAGCACTCAAAAAATATTTTATTATTTTTAGAGAGGTGTAAAGGGAGAGAGGCAGAGAGGGAGAGAGACATCAATGTACGGTTGCCTTTCACCTGCCTCCAGCTACGGACCTAGTGGAGACCTGGCTTGCAACCTGGTTATGTGCCCTGGCTGGGAATCATTGACCTTTGGGTTTGCAGGCCAGCACCTTATACATTGTGCTACCAGCCAGGCATAGATTTTTGATGTAAGTAACAATAATAGCCAAGAGTTGCTAAGCTGTTACTATGTATTGGGAGCTGTATTATCTGATTTTATTGAATCTTTTTAACATTCCCATGGGAGATGTGAATACATTTCTCATCCCAGTTTTTCACATGAGGAGAGTGAGGCTCCAGGTTAAGGTTCTTGACCAAGGTCACCCAAAGCAAAGTGGTCCAGCTGGGATTTAGACCAACTCTGTCTACCAACTGAGTCTGAGCTCTGTCTTTTTTCTGGGTAAGGCTTTGTTTGTTTACAGAGTCTAATATGATCATGATTTTCATATGATGTAAATAAAAGAGTAGCCAATAATATTGAAATTATTTCATTTGTCATAGTATATATTAACGATTCCAAACTGTCATCCAAAACTTAATTTTGTTTCTCAGGCATCTCTATCTGGGTATTTTTCCTCCTTTCAAACTGCTTCTCTCAACACGCTTCATTTTGCCACCCCAAATAAATAATAATGAAGGATTAATGAGCATATTCATATGAATTTCACTTTTATATCTCTGTTAGTATTTTCTCCTGGCATTCTTGAGTTGAATAGGTTAAGATTCTGCTCCCGTGGCTCTGGGGACCTTGGACGGTCATCCATTCCTAGTCTGGAGTTCTAGTGCTGGCCCTGTGTAAGCAGCAGCCAGTGCCTTGCACTTCAAGATCCACAAGAGCAGACGATGTGTTTAGCAGGTTATTACTTTGCCCAGTGCCTGAAGTAGTCCCTTGCGGGCCCAGATTAGGTATGTGGTAAAATAATTGTTGACTGACTGATTGCCACTCTGATATTGTTGCTGACCAGCAGCAGCCAGTCTGCAGTACCACTGTAGCGGCAACAATACTAGTGTTCTGTTTACCGGGGAAACTGCAGATTTCCATGTCTGACTCCATTCCCCCGAACTCAGCAGTGACCCAGTTATTTTAGGAGAATTCTCATTTTCGCTCTTCACGCTTACCACTTTGTTCTTTAGTTCACAGTCTGTCCGAAGTTCAGAATGAGAGCATTTCTACTTGCTTCATTCATTTCTACAAGTCTAAAACCTTACTACTGTCCAGCAAGAGCCATACAGAATATTATGTTTGTCATGAACTCATGCCCAGCCTACTCAGGCAATTGCTCTCTGTGTTCCCCAAATTCTGTAACATTGGGAACACCATAATCAGCTTTGTCTTCCCTATCTTTGAGAATTGGGAGACCCTTGAGAAAAACTCAGTTAAACCTGATTAATCAGTTTACCGATTTCCTTACCGTTCCTTTATTCCAGGATTTCGCAGAGCCTGTGGTCATTTAATATGCTAGAATGGATTGTGAATCTTCAAATGAAGAGCGTATATATAAATATATAGATATGTTTATAGTTGGGAATATCCTATATAAAATAGGGATTTTCTTCTTTTGTTTCGTCTTCTTTTCTGCTATAGGACAAATAAATGTAGTGGTGGTGGTGGTATTGAGGCTTTCTTTATCTTTTTCTTTGGGGGATGGTGGTGGTGGTCAAATAATGAATTTTGTCATATACCAAACTTCACCTTCTCCTGAAAATTGTAGCATCTCTTCCTAAAAGACACTTTGGGGGATAGGTATTCTAATGGGAGAGTAAAATGGTATAACCACTTTGGAAAAGAGTTTGATAGCTAGCTTCGTATAAAATTAAACATATATTTACTCCATGATCCAGCAAGTTCATTCCTATGTATTTCATATAAGAAAGTATTTTTCTTCAAAAAGACTTGAACCAGAATATTCATAGCTGTCTGATTCATAATAGCAAACAATAGAGATAATGAATATAAAATGTTCATCAGTAGGTGACTGGATAAGTAAATTTTGATACATCCATATGACCATGACCTGTGAGGGGGAAAAAATGGGAGCTACTACGCATACCCATAATAACAAGGGGGAATCTTGAAACCATAAAGATGGCTTAAACTTGCTTTTGATGGTAGTTACATGGGGGCATACAATTGTCAAAGCTTATTGAATTGAATACCTAAGCTCTACGCGTTTTATTGTAGATAAATTATCTTGGGAGAATCAGGCCAGCTCAGCAGTTGGGAGCCTGGGATTTGGAGCCAGATTTCCTGGAAGCAAATCCCGGTTCTCCCCACGCATTGCTTCTGGGACCTTTGGTGAACTGCCTAGTGTCTGCTTCAGTGTCCTTGTCTGCCAAACGTGACTGAAGTTAGTATTTACCTCATAAGGTGGTTAAGCAACTTAAATGAGTTAGATTATTTGTTAATGCTCTTTAGGTTCTTGTTAAGTAAAATTAAAAAATGAAACATTCTAATTTTCATGGTAGTACCCCCAAGCTTCTCATTTCTAGCTCCACCTGAGAATCATCTGGGAACTTCCTAAAAATAACAATTATCCGGGCTCTGTTCTGGGGATTCTGAATATAATTGGGCTGGGGTGGGGTCTGGGCATTGCAGTTTCTTCTAAAAATATATATATGTATATATATGTGTATATATATATATATATATATGTGTGTGTGTGTGTGTATATATATATATATATATTTTTTTTTTTTTTTTTTTTTTTTTTTTTTTTTTTTTTTTTTTTTTTTTTTTTTTTCTTTTCCTCAGCCTTGGTTGGTGGCTCCGTGGATTGAGCACCAGCCTGTGAACCTATGTCGCTGGTTCGATTCCCAAGCCAGGGCACATACCCAGGTTGCTAGCCAAGTTTCCAGCCAGGTCCCCAGCTGAAGGCAAATGAAAGGCAAACCATACGTTGATGTTTCTCTCCCTTTCTTCCTCTCTCCCATGCCCGCTCTCTAAAAATAATGACTAAAATCTTTAAGTAAATGAATTAATAAACTAAAATAAAACAAAACTTGTAAAACTATTTATTAAAAATATTTTCTCATAAATTCATAGATTAGTCTGCCAGGCAGGGAAGGCTTCCATCTTTTTTTTTTTTTTAGATTTTATTTTATTTATTTTTAGAGAAATGGGAAGGGAAGGAGATAGCAAGAGAAACATCAGTATCAGTTGCCTCTCGCACACCCCCAACCCAGGACCTGGCCTGCAACCCAGGCATATACCCTGGCTGGGAATCGAACTGGTTACCTTTGGTTTGCAGGCCAGCGCTCAGGTCATTGAGCCACACCAGCCAGGACCTTGCAGTTTCTTTTTAAAGCTCCCTAGGTGATTCTAATCTGTAGTTAAGGTTGAAAACCACAGCAATGTATTAGTTTTCTTTCTTTCTTCTTTTTTTAGTGGTATATTTTGACGAGTAATGCAATGTGTTATAATGATATACTCAGTTTCCAATAATTATGACCTTATGTAATAGATGGACTCTGTTTGCTTCATTTCCAATAGAATTGAAAATCTTCCCAGTGAAAACTGAAAAGGTCAATTTAATAATAAACTTCCATAAGAATTATTAAATGTTCACTTTTTTGTATTTCCAAGGGTAAATAATAGAAAATTTCAGCATTCTAGAGCAAGCCCTGAGACTACCTCTTTCTTGGTTCAAATCATTTTTTTTCCCTCACAGTGAAAATTTCATACATCTAAAGTATCTGAGGAGATCACTTCTCGGCCTTTTGGCTAAAATCAAGTGTGAAGTGCCTGAGGAGAAAATGTACTGCTCAGAGTTGGAACAATAAGCATAGAAACTTTAAAACATGGAAAATGCAAATTATGAGGCTTTTGGCCCTTCTATTCAGAGCTCTATCAAAGTGTCACTTTTCTCTCTTTTTAGTTGTGAATGCAGGCAGTGCTGGAAGAACAAGAGTCTCTGATTAACATGAGGAAATAAATTACATCACCTTTTTAGTGTCTGTAAAGAAAGAAATCACAGTGCCTCACTTTTCACCTTGGCTGGGTAGCTCAGTTGGTGAGTGTTGTCCTGATAATACAAGGTGGTGGGCACATATAGGAATCAACCAGTGGTGCATAAATAAGTGGAACAACAGCAAATATCTCTCTCAATAAATATAATAAAAACAGGTACGTAGTTTTTCTTGGGAGTGACTGAGTAAATTGTTTGGGTTTGTATTAATGAAAAAGATAATCATAGTTGTTGGGATAAGAAGGGAAAAATTCAGGTGTCAAGAATGTCACTGAAAGCCACATGTGACACTAGACTATTAGGCAATTATGAGTACAGCCAGAGTGTTTGCATAAACATCTAATTTCTTCTCTTTATGTCACTAATCACTATTTTTGTTTACTGATAAGCAGTTGATGATGGTCTGGTCTATGATTCTAAGAACTTAATCCCAATGCATTTAGTATGGCCAGTGTATCTCCACGCTTCCCCCATAATTTGTTTTTAGGTAGAAAAGAACCCAGTCATGTAGAGGAAATCTCATATAATTATTACAGTGTGTTTCTTCATTAATAATGAGGTAATGTTGGTAGATTTTTTTGGTTTTGTTTTTTTGGTAAAAGTTTTTGGCAGATGATTCACATTTGCACTGTCTGGTTTGACTCAAAAATTCATCATGAATGGGCAAGAAAGGATAGACCACAGTAGGATAATACACTTGAAATGGGACCAGTGGTCAGTCCTTCCCTGATTTTCTAATCCTGTAACCACTCTAGGCTTTGATTTCTGCCTCTTTAAAATGGATTAAAATGGCTTTAATTTTGAGCAAAAGAAGGCACATGACAAAGAACTATTGATCAGTTGGTGAAATCAATTTGCTTAAAGTATTTTCTCCCACAATTTACTGTGGACACTTCTCCTGTTTGCTTACATTTCTGTTCTACAGTTACATATTTATGAATTAGTGGAATTTTTCCCTATCTTTGCTCCTTTCTTTAATAAATGCTTATTGAATGCCTACTCCTGCACGGGGACAAAGTGCTGTGTTTAATGCCTTGAACAGGCCATTATCAGTTGAGTGGGCTTCTACTTGAACCGCTGAAAGTATTCTTTTGTTTATGAGCGGGTATCATTGTGCCTACCCTGGACAAGACAAGATGCCACGCACTACAGATCAGGTGCTGAGTGTTCAGAAAGATGGAGATCATATTAGATCAGGGAGGGCTCAAGGGCAAGGAATATTTCATAAAGTAAAGCCACTGACTATAAATACGGGTAATTTTGGCATATGTGAAAGGCACCCAAGGGAAAAAAAACCATCATTGCCACTTGAAAGAACCTTTATGCAAAAGTAAAGCTTAAGGTAGAGAAGTTGTGTCCAAAGCGGTTAGAAATACTGTCTTTTTGCCCTACGATATAGTAACCATCATGAGGGTAGAAATTTTAATCTGAAAAGAGGGAGGAGAGCCTTTCTACTTAACGGCAGTTAATTACTGCTTTCATGGAAACTCTGTGCTTGGCAGGGCAAGTAAACCCTCAGTCTGTTGTCCTGCTTCCGTGGTCATCGCTCTGCCCATGAGTCACCCAGGCCTGAGCTCCTCAGCCTGTTCGCATACTGCCGGCTGCTTCTGAGTCACTTCCGTTGGGTTAGCCTCCCAGAGTGATTCCACCTGCTTCCAGTGGCTTCTTGCCTCCATTCCACCAGACCAAAGAGGCCCAGCAGGTATCCCACCACTTTCATTAAGGCCTTGCATAATGCACTGGCCCTCTGGAGCCCGTCCTTCCTCTGAACTCATAGAAGGCTTCTTGACTCTCCCATTTTTTGCTTTGTTCATAACCTGTTTTGCAACAGTTGTTATATTTTTGTCTATTCCTCTGCATTATCATTTCAAGCTTATGTTGCCCGTTAGTGCTTTATAATCTGTGATTCTTCCAAGATCTGAGCACAGACCCCTTCAACAAATATCTGTAGGCCAACAGATTGCTGGATACCTTGAAGACACCAACTGCAGTAATTTAACTAATGAGGATAGAAGGGAATTTGAGGGGTCACTGTAACCACTGCATGTCCCTTTCCTCCTGGACTTTCAGATTATTTTACTTATCTTTATACATTTCCGGAGGAGGCCCTATAAACATCCTCTAGCATTTTTAACTTACCACCTCACCCCCACATTTTCTCAGTAACTATTTTAATCTAAATTCTCTGTGTTTCAGTTCAGACTTGTTTGCTGTTGTTTAATTAGTAAAGATGGAGAATAAAAAGGCAACATGCTTGGCTGGTGGCACAGTGGATAAGGTGCTGGCCTGCAAACCCAAAGGTCACTGGTTGGATTCCCAACCAGGGCACATAACCAGGCTGTAAGCCAGGTCTCCAGCCAGGTCTGTAGCTGGAAGCAGGTGAAAGGCAGCCACACATTGATATCTGTCTCCCTTTCTGCCTCCCTCCCTTCCCCTCTCTCTAAAAATAATAAATAAAATCTTAAAAAAAAAAAAAAAAAAAAAGCAAAATGATGATGGGACCAGATGCTTTGTCATTGGAGATTGTTATTGGGACAAAAGTCTTAAATTTCTTAAAACCCTCTCAGCATTGTTCTTAAGGTCATAACCTGTGGACGCCAGGAGAGCTGGGTTTGCCTTTGTTTGACCCACCATTCAGTCTCCTGTGGCTGGCACACAGTCTGGCATATAGGTGTACAATAACTTGCTCTTTAAGTAAAAACAACCCCATGAATTCCTATGGAAGGTTTCAACAAAGGAAAGTTTATCATATGGGTTTTATGCCACATATAATTGTGCCCTAATTTAAGAAAATCCTCTCAGCAAAACCAGAAGCCAAAAAGCAGATAAATTAGACTATTTTTAATAATATTTATGCTGTATTTCCTTCAAATAGCCACTTATTCCAATGCTTTGAAAATGTGATTTAAGTGTATAAAAACAGTGTTTTACACAAAAGTGTTAAGTGGACTTATCTCTTTTAAAGTGAATTATCTAAAAACCATGCTTCCTAAAATTATATTTATCCTTCCTACTTCAATATCATATTTTTAAATGAAAGGATAGCTTAATTATTAATATAAAAGAAAGTGCTAAATATCAGGGGAATTACATAATACTTTCTGATCTAAAAATAACAATTTACTCACAGAAAACAGTGTATTTATTGTCAGAAAGTTTAATAAGCTTTCTTATAAGTCTTGGTAACAAATTTTTTTGAAAAGTTAAACATATATGTTTTGGAATGTTGATTAAATCTTCCTCTTCAATCCCCCAAAGAAAAAGAACAGCTTCTTTAAATGTTTTTGTGTATGATCAAACTAGCAATTATCTTTTGAGATCCTGTAACTCTATGGAGAATGGAAATAAGCCTGAGTATCCAGCCCTCTGAGTTTCAGTTATAGTTTGAAAAGCCAGGAAAATTTATACCCAAAGAAACATTTCTCTCATATACAAACACACATAAATAGAAAACAGGAAAAAGGGGTGGAAGATATTCTGAAATATTAACAAGGGTTATCTCATGCTGAAACTAGGAGTGATTTTTATTTGTATATTTTTGAAATTTTTTCCATGAACATGTATAACATAATTTTTAAAAAAGATTTTATTTAATCATTTCTAGAAAGAGGGGAAGAGAGAGAGGCAGAGAGGGAGAGAGACATCAATGTATGGTTGCTTTTCACCTGCCTGCAGCCACAGACCTGACTGGAGACCTGGTTTGCAACCTGGTTATGTGCCCTGGCTGGGGAATCGAACCTGCGACCTTTGGGTTCGCAGGCCAGCGCCTTATCCACTGTGCTACCAGGCGGGGCAACACATAATTTTTAATAAAGAATAAATAAAGTGTGCAACAGTGTGCAGCGAGTACTAAATGAGATATGGACAAAAAGGGCTGGACGTGTAAGGGAATGAACTCAGGTAGCCCAGGATACACAGAAAAATTGGGACATGAGCTAGGTCTTGAAGAGTAGCTGATACCATAATAATGATGGTTTCTTCGATTTACATGTTACTTTTGCAGCAGGTCGATTGTCTCCTCTGTATGTATTTTTCCTTACTTTGCTGGAAAAATCTGAGTTCTGTTCAGTTAGGATGGTTCCTTTTCAGCTGTCAGGGATTGGCTCAAGGTTGGACATGTTGACCCAGTTTTGGCCAGTGAGAGTTGTTTTAGACACTGAAAGAGAAGCTCCTTTATTGCCTGTGTATTTGTCTGGTCCGATGTGGCACCTGGAGCTGCTGAAGAAGAAGAAGCTCTTATAACAAGAGGAACCACACTCAGGAGGGAGAATGTTGAGGAAGAAGGAACCACAGGCATAAATACCATTATTCAGCAACTGTGCTTTGGGTGAACTAGTTTCTTCCTCTCTACTTGCATCCTCTCTGATACAACAATTCTACCATTTGCTAATCTGTTCATATACAATATGATTTTAATTTGAACTCTGGGAAGTAGTTTAGTCAGGGTTCTCCAGAAAACAGAACAAATAGGATGTGTATATATGGGGAGAGAGAGAGAGAGAAAGAGAGAGAGAGAGAGAGATTGAGAGAGATTGAGAAATTGACTGATTGATATATTGATAGAAGAAATTGGCTCATGTGAGTGTAGAGGCTTGGTGAGTCCAAAATCTGTTGGGGAAGGCTGGGGTAGGCTCAGGAAGTAGTTGCAGTTTCTGTCCAAAGGCAGCCTGATGGCACAATTTCTTCTTGCTTGCAAGAGGTCAGTCTTTGTTTTATTAAGGCCTTCAACTGATTGGGTGAGGCCAACCCACTATGGAGGATAATCTGCTTTATGCAGAGATCACTGATTTAAATGTTACTCTCATCCAAAAATATCCAGAATAATGTTTGACCAAATATTTGAGTATACTAGCCTAGCCAAGTTGACACATAAAATTAACCTTAAATATTCCCATATACTGCCCTGGCTGGTGGCACAGTGGATAAGGCACTGGCCTGTGAACCCAAAAGTCACTAGTTCGATTCCCCAGCCAGGGCACATAACCAGGTTGCAAGCCAGGTCTCCAGCCAGGTCAGTAGCTGGAGGCAGGTTAAAGGCAACCATGCATTGATGTCTCTCTCCCTCTGCCTCTCTCTAAAAATAATAAATAGAATCTTTAAAAATATATATATTCCCATATACTGATGATGAAACTAAAATTAAGCAGATGCAACTTGTCTAAGGGTTCAAATCCAAGTTTGCTAATTTTAAATCTTTCTACTTTCCGCGTGCTCTTTCGAATGGAAAAGCATCTTCATGCAAATGAAGAGACATGGTGCTTATAATCAATCTGCCACTTCTGAATGACGTGTCTGCTCTTGCCAAGCAATGTTGTAGGAGCCAGGGACCCAATGTGGAGGAAGAGAAGGAAGAAGGAACCAGGGCAGGGTGAGAATGTGCTTGGTAGTTGGCTCCTGAAATCCCATACTGGCTTTAGTGGATGATACACCTTGATGGTGAGTGATTACTTGGTCAAAGTTAAATTGGGACTAGATTGTGGAGACCTAAGAATTTTAGGCTAAAAAGTTCATTCTTACATAAGTGGGAAAAGCAGTGATGCTGATAGTAATACCTCCAAATCCTCAATTATATAGAAGAAAAAAGAGCAGGATCTTTAAAAGTCCTTTCTTCTTGGTGACAATTTCTAAATTGTTACATATAATTTATACAGGGTGCATGCAATCAATTGGCAAAATTTTAGTAAAATAAACAACATACCACAAAAGTGTTATATTGTGAAATAAATTTTTCTTATATGTAAATACGTAAGCATAGACATTTTTTAAAACTGTTCAAAAAAGTCTCCATTTGCTGCAGTAACAGACTCGATTCAACTTTGGAATCTTGCGCACACTTTAATTAATTTTTCTTTATATTTGGACATCATCATGTTTTTAGTCTTAGCTTTAACAGCCTTTTTATTGGAATGAGGTTGTTTATTAACTGCTCTCCCACAAATGCTGCATACATAATAGCCTAAAGGATTTGCATCTGGTGAACTAGGTGGCCAGATTTCACTTGACCAGAGTTCAGGAACATTGACACTGAGAAATTCTTACACCTTTTTGGTGTTATGTGCTGGTGCATCATTTTGTTGGAAGACAAAATTATGTCCATTTGCAATTTGCTTCATCCACAGTACAACTACTTTCAAAATGTCAAGGTAAACATCCTGGATCTGCCCTGGCTGGTAGCACAGTGGATAAGGCGCCGGCCTGCGAACCCAAAGGTCGCAGGTTCGATTCCCCAGCCAGGGCACATAATAAGGTTGCAAAACAGGTCTCCAGTCAGGTCTGTGACTAGAGGCAGGTGAAAAGCAACCATACATGGATGTCTCTCTCCCTCTCTGACTCTCTCTCTTCCCTTCTTTCTAAAGATAATTAAATAAAATCTTTAAAAAAAAAAAACAAAAAAAAACAATTATTTAAAAAAAAAAAAACAAAAAAAAAAACATCCTGGATCTTCATTGATGATCTCCTGGATTCTGTGTACAATATCTGAACTGGTGCCATCCTTGTGTACCTTATGCTTTTTCCCTCATTTTCCTTGTGGTGTGGCAACATCATGTTCAGCATCATACACCTTCACATTGTCAACTGTACATAAAGGGATGTTATTGAAGTCCACAATTTCCTTAGCAGTTCACCCTGCATGTGGTCCAGAAATTATGGTTGCTCTAACATCATATTCTTTCAACATGACAGTTGCTCTCGGAATTTAATAGTTTACATCTGGAACAGTGATGGTAAATCATAACCTTAGACACATAGTTTTTCAAAATTAATAAGCATGTGAAATAAGGAAATGCAAAGTTATTGCCAATTGATCACACACAGCCTATATATTATAATCTACCATAGTACTTGGAATAAAGGAAATCCCGAAACCATCAAGAACGTTCTTTTTAATGTGGGTAATTTTGCATTATTCATATCTCAAAAGAAACTTATCATTATTTTATGACTTACTTAGTGCAAATTAAACTCATCCATGCCCTGGCTGGATAAATCAGTTGGTTAGTGTTGTCCTAAGCACCAGGGTTGTGGGTTCAGTCCCTAGTCAGGTACATGTAGGAATCCACCAATGAATGCAAAAATAAATGAAACAACAAATCTGTTTCTGTTTCTCTCTTCCTCTCAAATCAATGCATTAAAAAAAATTAAAATACAGAAACTTGTCCATGACATCTGTGCCCCATATGGTAGATTAATTTAAACGGTGATGCTGAATTTGGATGATTTGATCCTCTTCAAATACTGATCTCCCTTAGAATTGACAGGAACGTTCTGACATTTTTTATTTTTCTGTGTATAGGAACTGTTAGCGTGAGAACAATGAGACGTGCAGTGTATTCTAATAACACCTGGGAGCTTGCCTAAAACTGTTCTCCCTCACTAGTAACTAATAAAATGAGTTCACTCTAAGTGGAAAGCCGTAACACTTGCTTTTTCTATATTTCTTTCACACACATCAGTAGCTTTTCCTTTGCCCAGTGTTAGGCGCCCCTTTACGGTGTGTGGAAACAGCACGCAGGTTCTAGGAGCGCCCGTAGGCACAGTTAGCCTGGACTCTCCAGTGACCTCCCCGCACAGCAGCAGGCAGCCCTGCATTACCAGGTCAGCCAAAAAGTCAGTTTGGTATTTCACACATTAGCACACCACACATGTGGACTAAGCGATGTGTAATCGTCTCCAGAGAGGGACTTCAAATGCTTTCTACTGAGATGAGTGCCCAGGGAGGAGCAAAAGCTGGTGGGTTGACCTGAGAAGACAGCTTCTTCAAGGAACCAGAACAGTGGCTACATGAAAGGCCTGTTTCTGGGTTGGTTTCTGTGTGTGTGTGTGAACAAGTATTTGGCTTGGTGCCTTC
This sequence comes from Noctilio leporinus, assembly GCA_004026585.1. Classification (NCBI taxonomy): domain Eukaryota; kingdom Metazoa; phylum Chordata; class Mammalia; order Chiroptera; family Noctilionidae; genus Noctilio; species Noctilio leporinus. The sequence goes on from PVIW01000624.1 coordinate 170,895, forward strand.
TCTGCTTCTAAATTAAAATGCTTACATTTCAGTCAGTTCACAATTCACTTCCCCTCAAGCCACATAAATTATGTAGGGACCTTCAAGAGCCCTTGCAGGTGGGGATGAGCAGGTGCCACCTGGTTTGGGGTGGACTCGTCCAGGCTTATTTTAAAGGGCTCCAGTTATGCTCACCTGTCACCTGTTACAGCTGAGCCGCACTGTTCGTATTTGCTGGTTTCTTGTGTCCTGCAGCTTGAAAACTGTTCAATCTCACCTCAGCCCCATCCTCATGAGAAATTGAGAAGAAAAAACACTTGATGGCTTTCTCTATTCCTCTTTTCCCCCCTCCTTTCTAGGTAATATTGTCAAAGTAAAAATGATGCCTTGGGCAGTTGACAGCTAGAAGATGGTGTTAATTGTCATGCTGTTTGTGAACGTATGGGAATAGAGTGAAACACTACTTTTTACCACATTGGCACATTCTGCTGCTGTTTGTGAGACTCTTTTAGAAATGTATTGCATTTTTCCCAGCTTGAAATGTCTGTCATTTGCATGAAAATGTTCCTTAAAGACATAAACCTTGCGAATGTACTTCTCAATTTAATCTGAACAAAATATGATTTTTAACAACATATATAGAACTCGGAACTGAGTTTTCAATTAGTTTTCACCCGAGAGGCAGTGTGTTCTGAGGGAGTCAGTATGAGAGCACCACTCCCAAGCCTGAGCTCAGACTCTCATGTGAAGGTGTCAGGTAGAGCAGCTGCACTTGACCTCCCTCCTGCAGGAGTTCCAGGGAGAGCACGTGAGCCTGTGAAACACAGCACCGTTCCCTGCTGGAAGGGCAAAAGCTAGAATGAGAAAATTGTAATATAATGTACTCTTTTTGTTCCGGAAGGGGTTTAAGAGAGTTCCTGAGAATCTGTAAGTACAAGAGGGCGAAGATGAAAAGGAAGAGCTAGAAGAAAGGAGGAAAAAAGACAGCATAAAAAAGAGCTAGAGATGAGTTAAGAAAAATACACCCCATACTGCCCTGGAATGCTGAATTCATCACAGCAACCATGAAGTGAAAAACATGTTTCTCCGAAGAGTAATTATTCATAGTGTTCAGGTAGAGATTTCCCCCAAGGGTGCTTATGGAGAAGCTCTAATTATCCTAACTGCCTGACATTATGACCACAGGAAGGTAGTTTAAAGGCTGTAAACCTTTATTTTCTCTCCATAAAATGGAGAGATTGAACTAGAAGATCTGTTTACAGCCTTATAGCTCTCAAGTCTAAGGAGTGTACTCTCTTCTCTCCTAATCAGTTTTTCTTCTAGAAAATGAAACTTTTATTTCTTTCTATAAACACGCACTCCCCTTCCATCCTGCTCTCCAAGTCCCTTTTCTTGCTGTTGCTCAACCTGATATTCTGTCACACTTGTCTTTCTCAGATAGCTGCGTATCTCTGTTTTCTACTTAAAAACAAACAGAAACAAAACCAGTGCTGAGCCAAGAGCTAGGCCCAAAGAGTGTTTTGTGCCCTGGGAGGAAGGAGGCGGAGGAGGTGGGGTGTGTGTCAGTGGGGTGGGGGAGCACTGTCTGGAATTGAGGTCTGCCAGGAAGCAGGAGGCAGTTTTTACACTTCCTTCACTTGCAGGATGGTTGAGTATTCCGCTTGGAAGCTTGGCTTTCTGTTTAAAATATAGGCCACAAGGAGAACTGTCTCTGGTAGCGCAACCAAATGGCTAATTGTTCTTAATTGTATTCTTCTTTGCTCAGCCGACCACTAACTACAGTACCAGCTTTAAACACAGTGTTTAGGGAAATAGTTTGTGCCTCCGTTTGTTTCTTACATTCCAGTGTTTTTATTGTTGGAGGCAACATGCCTCCAAATGTCACCATGAAGGCTCCCAAGGGCACCTGCTCTAGATGGCATGTGGCAGCCCCTGTGAAGTATGCACAGTCTACATATGGAGAGTGGAGGCTGCCTATAGAAGCGACCAGACCCATTATCATTGCCGTAGTTGTCCCCCCACCTTCCAAAGGCAGCTTTCCCCTAGATAGAGGGGTGGCAATTGCTTCTTCCAGGTGTTCTCCAGAGACTGTCAGAAGCTTAATGGGTTCTGAATGGTAGTGATGCTTTGGTATCGTGGAGTGTTGCTGGTCTATGAAAGATAAGTTCATTGTGGTAAATAAGATGTTTGGGGCAGAGTTAATGCCTGATAACTGCACATTAAATTACTCCACTTTCTTTCCTCAAATACCTTTACTTCTACTCTTTGCACTTTTACAGTTTCATACCTCTGCTGAGATGCACGGTAATCTCTTGTCCTTCTGTTGAGATAACAAAAAAGGAACGGCTGCTAGCTTTTGTCATCATGCCAGAAAAAATGAAGTAATTATTCTTTTTTAACTGTAAACCTGTATGCAAGGGCTTTTGTGGTTAAAAAAAAAAAAATTTAGGTCCATCAGATTTGACTGTCAGCTCAACTAGTAATTTATCTTGAGAACTGTAGCTAATACAATAAGCTAAATACTTAAGAGATGAAACTCCTGGTTTTCTTGTAAGTGGGATTTTTATTTCAGGATTTTACCTAGATTTCATCAAACCTGGCCCTTAGCAGTAAATTGTGTGACTGTTCTTTGCAAAGTCCTCAGTGGAGTCCAGTTTTTTTGTTTGTTTGTTTGTGTTTTCTGACTGGGCCCTCACCCTTCTACCCAGGCTGGGTTCCAATTTTTTTATAGAGGAGGATTTACAGCCGTCCTCCTAACATATAAGTTTAACCATAGCAACAAAAACCCAAAGCATTGATTCCCTTGACTCTAAAGCTCTTTGTAGCGTATTAGTAATTTTTTGCCCAATATCCTAAATTTTGCTGAAAATAATACCTGCTCTTTCCCACAGGGAGTATTGATGCTAATGAGCCTGCATTCCTTTGAATGGAATGACCCCACCTGGTTGTGATTTGTGAGCTTTTTTGTTTGCTTTTCTGAGGAATGTTTTTATGCTATTTTTTTCTTGCTATATTATCTTTCCTCATTGACACTCCTTGACTTGTATTGCCTCCACTACAGGTTTGTAAATTAGATTTGAGTGTCCTGTATTAGAATTCTATGTAAAATAAGAGTGAGTTTATGTTAATAATGACCTTAAGGGGAATTTTTTGTATGAAGAACATGAAATCCTGTACATTTATAACCTCTCCATCAATTCTGCTAGTCTCTCCCTCTTTCAGCTCCCTTTATTTGCACTCAAGTAAGAAAAAAATTAAAGGCAGCCTTGTTGAAAAAATCCTCTATGGCCATCAATATAATTCTAGCAGTCCTCAAGACTGTCATTTACACACTAAGAAAACACCTCTTGTAGTTCTTTAATTAAGTGGAGAGGACATACTTGAGAATAACTATACACAATATAACACACGTAGACTTTCTAAGCAATTAATGACATAGGTATCTAAATGAAGTATATAACTCTGAAGTAAAACTTCATTACCTTTTATTCCAAGCCATCTCATTATTTGGAAGATTTAGCAATATTTTGTCAGGTAAGACAGCATTCATTTTTCTTATTCATTGCTTCAAATTTCTGGTCAGATGTTATTTTAGTCCTCATGGGTGATTTTGCCTGTTGGCTTAATTGGGCTGGATCTTCAGAAGAGTTTTTCTTACTTTGCGATGAGTGTCATAGTTACTCACTCTCTGCCTCAACAGACATCTTATTGAACCATTATCAGCATCTTTGAAACTTGCCACTGAGCATCATTAGTCCACTTAGCTCTTGCTTTTTTTCCTTCTTCTTTGAGCCTGTCTTCTTTCCTGTCCTCTGAACTGCCCCACACTGTCTTCCATCCGTTTCTTTCCTTGGTGCCATCTCCCAGCATGCACTCTTTCTATTGTTCATCCATTTGTTACTGTTCTTAGCACAATGCTTGGCATATAAAAGAGCTCACTGGACAGATAGGTAGATAGATATTTTTTTAAAGGAATGGATACATCCACAAATTATTTGAGCCAGCTTCCAATAAAATCATTAAAATAAGAAAAAAGAAAAAGAGCTCATCAAAGTAACTGGGGGAATCTAGGCTAAGTCTGGTCATTACAAATGAGTCTCGTATTTAACTCTGTTTCTTGAAGGTTTCAGACGGGGAAGCACAGTGAGTTATGCATCACTCATTGTCTTGTAGAAGGAAGCATGCCAAGGCATTAGGAGAAACGATTTTTTTCTTAGCACTTATTTCTGTATGTATGGTTGTTCATGCAACAAAATAATTGACACTTTCATAGTAATTTTACAATAAGCTGCCAAAATTTTTTTCTCAGTTAAAAAAAATGTATTGCGGATCTAATATGTGCAAGGTACTGTGCCAGGAACTGATCATACAAAGGTGAATAAGAAATACATGATCTCTACCATCAAAGAAAAGTCTTTTATTATATTCTGTGAAATTAGTTAATTGTAACAATAATTAGCATCATTAAGCTGTTAGCTCTGTGTCAGGGTCTTAAGAGTGTACATATGTTAACATGTTAATTTTTACAACATCCTGTTTATACTATCGTTTCTCTATTTTACAGTTGAAGAAACTGGGGCAAAGGGAGGTTAAATAATTAGTCAAGATTTAATAGCCTGGTAAGTAGTAAGAGCCAGGATTTGAACCCAAATAAGGCTGTGTAGCTTGCAAGCTCACATTTTTAATAACAATTCTGTATGACTTCTCTAGGTCTATAAGTAAAGTAAGAGAAACAGGTTTGTAGGAACTGGAAGTAGGTAGAGATGATTGGTTTGAATTACGCTGACATTGAGTTGGCTGAAATTATCAAAAAAGTAGATGCAGCTGGGCAGAGAGATCTGGGCTAACATTTAGGTGATATTTAGGTGCCAACAGCACATGCTTGGTATATGAAGCCATGAGGAGAAAGCCTATGAAGTGTATGAGATGAATACATTTTTAAAATCTGCTCTCAGAAAAAAGGTCCAAGGAAATAAATTCTAGTTCAGTAAATATATCATTACTGGGACTTAATGTAACATAGATAAAGACACGTAACCCTCTGGCAATTGAACGTGTTAGGTGCTGGGATTAAATTCAGCTGATAAGCAGGAATGAGTGGTAAGCAAGCACTTTTCTCATTTATTGATATCCAGCCATGTTTGAGACACACATCACCTCAGGGCTCACAGCTCTTTCCAAGAAGGTGCTCTTGTCCCCCATTTACAATTGGGGAAACTGAGGCCCAGAAAATTAAGTAGTGTGCCAAGGTTGCACAGTTGTAAGTGGCAGAGCTAAGGTTTGAAGCCAGAGCTTTGTGACCACCCTGTCCTGGGCCCCTGCTGCGTAGGGCTCAGCCACAGGAACAGATGTGGGTGTGAGCTCTATTAGGGAGGCAGGTTAGGCTCTCCTCACTACACGCAACTAGACATACAGTGGGCCACCTAGTTGCCTTTGATAGTGCTTGAAGAAATAACCCAATCCCCAGAGATTGTGAGGCTTCTTGTTACCAGTGCTCCATCACAAACATAAAAGAACCCTAGGACAGCTACAGTTGCTGCAGAAGGTTTGCTTTGGAGCAGGTACATGCTGGGTGAATGAGCAACACAGTAAGTACCTCCTGTCCCACCTGGGCAGTGAGTTCTGTGTCCTCGGTAGGCTGCCTCTCGTCCTCCCTGACTGCAGTGACATGGATGGGCCATTGGTCCACTTCTCAGTTACTCATGCAGAACAGATGACTTCCTGACAGAGCCCTCAGGAAAGCCCTCCACGCCCCCAACCCAGCCACAGGAAACGAAGCAAACAGCTCTTTCTATTCCCCTCTTTTGACATCCTTTTTCTGCCTCCTCTCCAAAGAAAGCAAAAATTTGGATTCAGCATTTTTACTTTTAACTCTTTGTTGTCATTAATATTAAAGGATGATTCTTCTTGGGGGACAAATGCCCCTCTTCTCCTTTCCCCTTTGTCATTCTGGGTGTTCAGCTAGTTTCCTAATAGCCATCTTCCCCGCTGTAGTTTTGCTGTTCCACATCTCAGCTGACTCAGCTTACAGTGCCCAAGGACTTCAAAGTGTCATTGTCCTCAGGATTATTCTAGGGATGTCCGAATATGGTAGGACACTGTCATAGTGTACTATTGTACACTCTAATTTTGGGAGCTTTGTTGTTACTGCCTGTCAATTGCAATAACGATTGTTTACTTTTTCTTTGAAAATGGTGCTTTCTGGAATGATTTTCCTGTCCTCTGACCAACTTGAAAATTGTTCCTTTCAATCTTGAACCTTTCCATGTGCTTTCATGCATATTTCAGCTTCGTCTATCCTGCTTTAGGGAGCTGTCTCAGGTCTCGCTCCCTGGGAAACGGGTGGAGATTTATGTCCAGGTATATTATTGGATAGCACTTAGGAAATAGTGCTTCCTAAGAAGCTTGCAGATACCACAGGGAGCTCTGAAGCTGGGATGGCCCAGGGGAGTGGACTGAATCTTGGGTGAGGTTAGTCCCTTTAGCCAAGGACAATGACTGGGGAGGAAATCAGCTGTGAGCCTGCCACAGCCAAACTCCTGGTGGCCCAGGGAACAGGCACTTCAGTCCAGAGTCGGGATCATTGCGCAGACCCACAGCAGCCTCTACCACAGCCTTTCTGCCCTGTCACGGCACTCAGATCTCTTCAAGTCTCTTAAGTCATCTTAACAGTACAAGGAGCTGTTTCAACTAGCAATACCTCCTGTTTCCTTTTGCCCTAAACTGCATTATGAAATGGATGCTTTTGTCATGAACAATAAAAACAAGCCAGCATAAGAATGGGGAAATGTCTCATTTTCATTTTCTCCTTGATACTACCATTGTCATTATCCTAATTTTGGCCTTAATTACCTCTATTTGATTTCACAGAGTGGCTTCTTAAAATATTTTTTTAAACAGTTTTATTGACATATAATGGACATAATACAACTGGGCATATTTAAAGTGTACAATTGGATGAGTTCTGACATGTGCCTATGAAACTATTCAGGTAGTGAACATATCTGTCACCATTGCCCCTCAATTTTGTCATTCTCCCTTTGGTCCCTCACACTCCTACCCACTCCAGGCAACCACTGATAAGCTTTCTGTCACTAGATTAAATTTTGATATAATTACTTTGAGATTCATGTATGTTGTTATATATATCAGTAAGTTACTTTTTTTTTTTTTTTTTAAAGATTTTATTTCATTATTTTTAGAAAGAGGGGAAGGGAGAGGGGCAGAGAGGGAGAGAGACATCAATGTATGGTTGCTTTTCACCTGCCTCCAGCCACAGACCTGACTGGAGACCTGGTTTGCAACCTGGTTATGTGCCCTGGCTGGGGAATCGAACCTGCAACCTTTGGGTTCGTAGGCCAGTGCCTTATCCACTGTGCTACCAGCCAGGGCAGATTGTTGCGTAGTGTTCCATTGTTTTTCCATTGATCTAGTTGGTGGACATCTCATTATTTCCACTTTTGACTACTACAGATAAAGATACCATGAGCATGTATGCACATTATTGGGTAGACAGCCACTTTCACTTGTCTTAGGTACTTAGGAATGGAATGGCTGGAGATCAGATGGGAGGTCTGTTTGTAACTTTTTATGAAACTGCCAAACTACCTTTCAAAATGATGGTACCGTTTCACAATCCTAGCAGCCTCCAAGAGCTACATTTGCTCTATATCATCATCCCTTCATATTGTGGGCCTTTTAAATTTTAGCCAGTCTGTTAAATGTGTAGTGGTATTTAATTGTTATTTTAATTTGCATTTACTTAGTCTAAGGTCAATAAGATTTTCCTCTCTTTCTTTTTTAAGGTTGTGTGTTTTTAGCTTTCACATTTAGGTCTGGGGCAGGTTTTGAGTTAATTTGGTTTATGGTATTAGTTAAGAGCTTAAGTGTATATGTGTGTGAGTGTGTGTATGTGTATGATCTGTCCTGAAAGTATTGAGCCAATGTCAGTATAATTAAAACAGATTATGTGGCCTATACTTTTAGGACAGACCATTATATATATGTAGATACTTACTGTTTCAACAATACTTGTCAAAAAGATTTTTCATTACACATTGAATGTTTTTCAGAAACAATTATATTTGAGATGCTGACAGAAGGCAGTAATTAAATGGTGAATTTTCTGGATGTGAAAGGAAAAAAATTAAGTACACATTCATGGTTACAGAATAGATAGGGGGATGTTAAGAAGAATAAGGGAAATGAAGAAGCCAAAGAACTTACATGCATGACACATGGACATGACCTGAAGGGGGCATTGCCATAGAAAATGGGGTACTGGGTGGAAGGGGGCAAAGGGGGAAAATTTGGGACAACTGTAATAGCAATAAATAAAATAAATTAATAAAAAACCAAAAAAATTAATTATGTATCTTTGGGTCTATTTCCGGACTCTATTCTGTTCCACCGATTTATATGTGTAACAGAATATTTATATATACCATACTTCAAATTATGGCAGCTTTATAGTAAGTCTTAAAGTCAGGTAAAAATCCTTCAAATTTCTTTTGCAAAGTTGTTTTGGCTATTCTACAGCCTTTATACTTCCTGACTAGTTTTAGCATTTTAGTATCAGCTTATTGCTCAGGCTAGAACCTCCAGTTCAGTGTGGAATAGAAGCCATAGAAGTGGCAAGAGGTTCCGGCCTTAGGGAATAGCATGCAGCCTTTTAGCGTTAAGTAAATATATAGCTAATATAGAGGTTTTTTACAGATGCCCTTTATTGGGATGAGGACATCTCCTTCTGTTCCTAATTTGCTGAAATTTTTATAATGAATGGATTTGAATTTTGTCAAAATGATTTTTTTCTGCATGGTGGTCATATGGTTTTTCTACTTCATTCTGCAGATACCACCTTAGCAATATAAGGAGTCATTTCAACTGCTAATACTATTTTGTTCAATTTGCCCTAAACTGCATAAAGAAATGAAGGTCTTATTAATATAAAAGAACTACTAACATAATGAAGAAGACCTGGGTACCATTTCCTCCTTTAGTTACCATTGTCACCATCCTCATTTTGGCCTTGATCATCTCTAATTTGAATGAACACACTAGTTTCTTAACTGTTCTTCCCTCCTCATCTCTTTCCCTTCCGGTCATGAACTGAGAAAAATTCCCCTCCAGAACATCTCTAGTCATGGTGTTAGTTGATCTCGTAATGAAAACTATCCCTGGCTCCTCATTGCCCTCAGAATAAGGTTTATCAGCTCACAGGTGGGCCTGTGTCTTCCACAGTCCTTCTCTCTCCAGGCATGGTCCATCCAACCCTTCTTGATCCAATAGAAATATGTTCACTTCTTATGTCTTTGTTCTTATACCTTATGACACTCATCACACTTTGTTTTATTTTGTTCTCTGTTCCTGTTTCATGTTATCCACGGGACTCTAGCTAGCTGAATATACAAGCTGTGATATATTTGTTCTTGTATACCCACAGTGCCTCCCTGATATAGTGCCTTGGTAATGGCAGGCACGTTGCATGTATTTATTGAATGAACAAATGACTATAATTTATACAATTTCCACAAATGCATATTTAATATTAACTAAGAATGTAGCTTTG